>OX421975.1:33565672-33632103 GCA_949128135.1 Parasteatoda lunata
TTGGAATTTTGTTTTTATTCTAATCTAAATAATACTCTAAATAACATGTAATTTACTCTAAATAACACCAAGAACAACATGAAAATTAACAACGTCTCTTCTTCCAGTTTAACCTGAAATCTATCCAATTTTAATCAATCCAATTTCCAAAATAATTATTTGCTATTCTGTAATAAACGATAAATTAAATTTAACGACTATAAATTTATAAACCTTGTTTGCATTTTACTTCAAAATTAATCTGGGAAAGAAGAACCACCTTTCTAAATTAGCAAAGTGTGATGTATTTTAAGTTCTTAGCTCTGATATAATGCTTGATATACCTAAAGGAATAGTGAAAAAAAGTAATAGTTTTAGTAAATCACCAGAAAAGAAAAATATGAGCACTTCCACCAAATTTACTTTCATATTGATTTCCGTGATCAATATTTATACTAAAAACATAATTTTATAGATATACTAAAATTGTAACTTAAAACATTATGATCTATATACTTAAAACATTGTAGTTTCAGCGCAAATATTTCAAATACACAAATTATCAATTCTTAGCAAAATATTAACTATTTTTATCAATTAAATGCTTTGGTGATTGGTGAATGAATCGGAAAATTGAATCTGATTTGTTTACCCTAAATAACACAAAGGAAAAATTAACAATCTTCTTCAAAAACTTGAAATTAATTCAAAATTTTTGTTATTCTAATTCGTTATTATATATCTTGAAACTTTGTTTACATTTTATACCAAAATTATTCTAGATGATAAAGAATCACTTTTCTAAATTTGTAGAGTATGATGTAATTTAAGTTCTTAGTTTCGAGATAATGATTCATATACCTAAGATAGTGAAACAAATAATAGTTTTAGTAAATCACCAAAAAAATAAAATATAAGCACTTCCCTCTTATTTATTTTCAAATTGCTTTCAGAGATTTAACATTTATGTTAAAAACATAATTTTATCTATATGCTAAAAACATTACGAAAAACATAATTTTATCTACAGTACTAAAAGTATAACTAAAAACATAGTGATGTTCAATGCTAAAAATATGATTTCAGCGCATATTGTTTTAATACAAAGACTATCAATTAAGAGAAAACTATAATGAATTTTTATTAATTAAAAGCTTTGAAGAATGAATCGGACATTTTCTTTAAATTACTCCTTATTTTTTATTTACTTTAAATAACATCACGAATGAAATAAAAAATAGCAATTCAAAATTCCTTCTTCAAGTTTAACTTAAAACTAAAATTTTTGTTATTCTAAAATAATTATGTAGGGGAATGTCGCCCACTGTCAACTTCATATGTATAGAATATTTTTTCAAGTCAATGGGCCATCGGGCATTAATTGTTATATTAAAAAAGATTATTTTCAAAGTTTCAAGTATTTATGCAGCTGGTAACATGGTAAACAATAGTTTTGAAAATTACTGTAGTCAAATTTTTAAATTTCTATTTTTTTAAGTTAAACTATTCTTTTTTTTTAGTTTATTCTTTTTGCATTATTTAATTAGATGATAAAACAATAGAAACATACAAAAATATTGATTTTTACTCAATATTACACAGAAATATAAGCAATACTCCTTAAGTGGGCGGGGCTACCTGACTCTCCCCTATCACTCTGTAATAAATGATAGATTTAATTTAACGACTATATATTTAGAAACTTTGTTAACATTTTATGCCAAAATTATTTCAGGTTCAGAAAAATCACCCTTCTAAATTTACTAAGTGTCACGTAATTTAAGTTCTTAGCTGTGAGATAATGATTCATAAACCTGAAAGGATGGAGGAATAAAAAAATAGTTTTAGTGAATCACCAAAAAAGAAAAATGCAAGCATTTCCCTCCAATTTACTTTCACATTGCCTTCCATGATCAACATTAGAATTCTGATCGACATCACCTCGGGACAAGACGTCAAAGATGTACCCTGTATTCATTTATTTACACCAGGGGGTATGTAACTAAGGAAGGGGCGGAAAATAGATAATATTATACGCGCTTAGACGTCAAACTTTCATCGAATGTAAATAAATAAAAAAAAAAAAAAAAAAGAACTTTAGCGTCCATTACTGTGCAGTACCGGAAATTTGAAATCTCCTTTGCTTTTTCATTAAAAAAATCAATCTTTTAGACTTACGTTTATCCCAATAGTTCGGTGCTAAAGCGTGTGATTCTGGCGGATGAAGAAGAAAAAGTAAGGAAGTGCACTTAATATCTTGATCAATTCTTCACATTCTTCATCCAATTAAGTCAAATGGAAAATACTTTGGCTTAGAATAAGGGAACTCGTAGGTGTAAAGTGAGATATATTTAAAAAAAAAAAATTCATTATTTCAAAGTATAAGAACAATTTGCGTGGAAATAGGAGTATAATCCTTTTCAGAAAAGTCCATAGCCGCTTAGGGCGTAATAAAGAATTTATATTGAATGGAATATAATTTGGAGAATTTTTGCAATTCTCAAAAGAATTCAAAGAAAATTTTGAGAACTGTTCTTTGAAGTGAGTTTCGATTTTATCTCCTTTCTTAAGGTAGAAATCCTAGAAATAATTGTAAGTACATGTGCATTAGAATTGATTTTCTACGCCTGATAAGTTAGAACAATAGAGGGAATATTTTGTTTTGTTCATTTTGTTTTATAATCGCATTTTATAAATTTATACTGCTGAATGAAATGAAATGATTTTATGATAGCTAAAGAGATTTCCTTTTTAAAAAGATTTTGAGGCTTAGCTCTGTGACTTATTTTGAAGTTAAAACAATGAAAAAGGATTTATTCAAACAATGGAAATAATTGTTATTTACGGAGTTTCATAATTAGCGTAGAAAGAGTTAAATAAGGCAGTATTCACTGTGTTTTAGGAGTAATAAACCAAGTTTTTTCTTAAACTAAATATTAATTAAAAATGTACAAACATTGAATACTTATATTAAAATAGGCAAAGAGTCAATGTTTTTTAAGAATAAAAAAAGAAAAGTTCAACCCAGCAGAACCCATAAAATTCAGAAGTTCCTTCAAAAAATCTAAAATGTTTAAATGAGAAAATATGAAGCAAGAGGAAATATAAAAGTATAAGTCAAATTTTGGAAATAGAACGAAATAATTTTGAAAACTAAGTTTTTAAAGTAAGATTTTTTATTGAATTTATTTCCCTTTTTTATGCGTAGCGTATCAATTCATCTTTGACTGTGTATTGTTTTTGTACCGGCTTATTTTGCATACAAAGTCACATGGTTTCAGCTCGACCTATTGGAGGTTTTGTTATACATCTTGCAAGAGTAAATCTCGAATTCCTTCGAAATCGTTCGTTGAAAACGGCTGGAGAATGTGGTGAATACGGGTGCTAGATGTAGAGCAAGAGCATAAGCAGGAAATATATCACAGCAATCGCTTAAGCCTCCTCACAACTTAAACAAATCAATCGAAAAATACTTAGTATCAAACTCAAGCTATCTTTCCTACTGCAAAGTTTGCAATGACAAAAAATTACGAAAAGTAGCTCTTTTATACAAAGCTGACCCAGTGTTACAACAATTCAATAATAGATGTGCTTAGTGATTTCCCTCTTATTAATGGGAAATAATGCAAATAACCCCATTTTTATATTTAATATATGTACTTTTATGCAAATATAGCAAATATATTTCGTATACATCCATTTCGGGAAAGAAGAGCAATGATAGACACTAGTGATGTTCAGCTATGACTTGTGAAAATATGTAATTTAAACTATTGTAGTATGTACTGTTTAATAATTGTTTTTAGAGTTTTCCCCAAAATGGTTAAATATCCTATTTTTTTGTAAAAGAAAATTATTTAATTAGTAGAGGCTTTTGTTAGAAATGAATATAGGATTTAGGTCGTGGTTGAGTTTTGTTTTGTCAAACAAACCATGGAATGTGGCTTATTTAGTTTATCTAGTGGTGCCATCTTTCTTGAGAGATGGGAAATACTATATTTTTTTTGTGTTAAGCATTTTTGTGGCGCAGCCACCTATGCGTGAATGCAAGGCGGTTTTCAGCTCTTGAACGGTTTGAAAAGGGCATGTTCTTTGCGAAACATGTCTGTCAAGGGCATCCTAAGCATACTCTATAGGATTTAGGTTCGAGGAATGTATAAGCCATTGCATACGGTAAATGTCTTTACTCTCTAATGTGCCTTTTACCGCAGCAAACCTGTGTGGCCGTTCATTTTCGTTTATGAACAGAAAGTCTGGACCAACTTCATCCCTAAGAAGATAAGCATGATCCAGAATAATAGCTCTGCTATACCGCAGTGATGTAATGCCCCCCCCCCGCTGAAAGATATGAATCGGCATGATATATGCCCGTACCAGCAAGCCTCAGCAATACCAATCACGTTCATGAACCATTTTATTTTATTTTATAATCATCGTTGAACAGTCTACCCAATTTTATGGATTTACGACTACCAATGTTCAACTCCGTAGCCTTGTAATTTTGAACCCAATTCAGAAGACAAGGGAACTCCTGGATCGAGTATTGGGAGAAATTTTGCCTTCGTGGAGGACTTTTTGACGGAGCTAATCCGCATTTGCGTTACGTGGAGAGAAAAAACCACGAGAAACTCTCACGGTTAGCCTGACAGCAAGGGGACTCTAACCCATGATCCGTCTACCACTGTGGATATTTCACGTCAGCACTGTGGTCAGTGGAAGCCGGATGCGGAATTCGTATCGACTGGGATTCGACCCCGGTTTGCCTCACTGGAGGGCGAACGCTCTATTCCCAGAGCCATTGCGGCTCTCATGAATCAATTGTTGTGCACAGCCACAGTAACTGGTGGCCAGAATTTATTGTCATAGTGAATCGGGATTTGTCAGAGAACATCACTCTGGATCACTGCTGGTTACTCCAACCAATATGCTCCTTACAACACCGAAATCTTGCTTGACGATGGAGTTGTTACAGAGAGATGCATCGAACAGGTTTTCTTGCATACAAACCAGCTTGACTCCCACAGTGTAAAGACACGGTTCCCACTAGACCACCGAAATGAAGCATCACTGGCTGCGGTCAGTAAGCGGTTGGGTAACCGCTCTGACCAACTTGTGTAGAGACCGAAGGTTCACGGTATCGGTCCTCGTTAAACTCTTCTACCGTTAAGTGCTCGACTTCGCGTGTAGGTCATCGGGTAACCAAAGCAGGGGAGTCATTCTCTCTGCAGAGGATTTAAATTGAGATGACATATCTTCGAATCATCCTCAGGGACGTTTCAGAGACCATCGCCAATAGCCCATTGTGCAGTTCTAGTGTGACGTAAATAAAGAACCTACCTACCAAACCAACTTGATTTTATCGCCCTGAAATGGTTTAGGGAGAAACATATGTACCGGTAGTTGTTGCAAGTAGTGACATTTCTGTTCCTTTTCGTTACTAGGATAAACATCATTCCTCTTGAGGTGTGGTGTTCCTACGAAGCACAGTGGCGTGCTTTTGTATAGCCTTTCTCTCTTTAATGGTCTTTTTTAATCGCGTGATGACGTTTTTTGACCTTCATATTACTGCGACCACAGTGGTGATTATTTGAACTGCTACGAGTTGCCTCGTCTAACTGCTCGTCTACGATCGTTAGAGCTCAAATTATATCTTACTAACATTTTCATTTAATTATTGTAACACCACACTGAATTTTGCAGAAATAAGTTCAACAACCTATGGTGCTATATCAGTAAAATACCGAACATTAAGAATTTTCGAATAAAGGAAGAGATTACGTTCGTTCGTGGTAGTGGAACTGGGCGTCTGAAACTTAACGGCCCTTTTCCCATTCATCCTGAAATTAAACATACATGACAAAACAAGTTTGGGGAGCAAAATGGAGTTCTTGAGAGAAAAAAAAATGTCACTTTGCCATTATTAGACAATAACAAAATTACAAGTAATAAAAAGAGTACATGAAAAATGGTAAAATTAAAGTACAATGGGAAAATAAACACTAATGAATATTTACAGTATTTGCAGTTTGGAAATACATACAAAAGGGGAGCGAGTTAAAGGAATGCGAGGATGTGTGTATATGTGTAAGTAAATGTGGATCTGTTAAAGTAGGGACCCAGCCGTCCTGGTAATTATCACTTGTTCCGGGTAGCTCTCTTAAGTTACAAGGATTAGCTTACCCCTGATTAGGAAGAGATTGGATGCACTGCCTTTCATACAGATAATGGATACTGCTCTTCCACGTCTTCTACATTGTTTTTTTTTTGTTATTAGTCGGCTGTCAAGAACCTTATTATGCACCATCAGTTGTACCTTAGCAATTGTCAAGCAGTATATTTAGGAAAAATTAAACTCTTTGACACATGAATTCAATTCATTTACTCAGAGAATTTAAAATAAAGCGACGATTTTCGGACAATTTGAATGACGTTCGTCATAAGATGTGGAAATGATGCAAGCACTTTACACAATTTTTGGGTTTACGACTACTAATGTTCAATTACGTAGCCTTTTAATTTTGAACCCAATCCAGAAGTCAAAGTAACTCCTGGATCAAGTATTGGGAAAAACTTGCCTTCGTGGAAGACTTTTTGATGGAACTAACCCGCATTTGCGTTACATGGATATTTTACGTCAGCACTGTGGTCGGTGCAAGCCGGAAGCGGATTTCGTATCGACCAGCTACCGTTGGGATTCGAAACCAGTTCACCGCATTGGAAGAAGAACGCTCTAACTTACCACGTAAAATGTTTAATAAAAATTAATACGTGAAGTGTTCTATGCGTTTTAAATTTACGAAAAGAGGAGTTCTTTCGGTAAAGTTATACTATAACTTTAAATGTAAATACAATTTATTTAAAATATATTTTTAAATTATCTGTAATATTTAATATTAAAAATAGAGAAAGTTTTATTTATTAAATTGTGAATTAATAGCACAAAATTTTAAAACCAATTTATTAAAGTGTTCAGCATGTTTAAAGATTAAAAACGTAAGAGTTTTCATATTATTAACAGATAAATATTATTCTTTAAAGTCTGGATAACTTGTCAACAAACAGCCAAGCGTTTTGTTTCCAACCTAACTGAATTACTAATGATTTAATTACTAAAAATGTGATTCAGTGCATTTGTAAAACATAAAAGGCAAAAGAAAAATTCATTTTTTAAACCACATTTTAATACACACAAAACAATTTCCACCTTCAAAACTAAAAGATAGTCTCGTTCTGTTTTAAAAAAGGTTCATATTTCACTTTTTTGATATTGGCGATGCAGGTGATATTGTTTTGTTCATTACTTATGTTGCTTTTTTCCACCTTGATAAATCTTAATCTTTAAAGTCCAAATAACTTGTCAGCAAACAGCCAAGCATACCAATTCCAATCTAACTGACTTACTAATGATTTAATAACAAAAAATGTGATTCATTGCATTCGTAAAAAGTAAAAGATATTAAAAAACATATTTATTTATTAAGCTGCTTTTAAAATACACCCCAAAAATTTAAAACTCTATCTCGTTATGTTCTAGAAAAAATTCACATTTCACGTCTTTGATATTTGTGATGCAGATGATCTTGTTTATTCATTATTTATTTTCCTTTCTCCCGCCTCGTAATACCTTATTCTTTGAAGTCTAGACAATAAAAGTTTTAATTGCCTCAAATCTGAAGTTTATTTGAATATTTGCAAAGTCATTAGTCAAAATTTAATAAAAGTAATCCTGTTCAGAGTTTAAATTTGCGCCTACATAAGTGCATTTAATTAATGTTATTTTATTTTATAGCTGCGAATAAACAGAAAACTGATAATCAATGTTTATGTATGCGGAAGCATTTAAATTATTTTCGTAATTTGAATCAGACTCAGATTTGGATCAAGTAGCGGGACATGCTTTGATAGAGGACTATAAAGGAAAAAGAAACCAAAAAACGTCACTTGGTTACCCTGTTGGTAGTGGGATTATCATCTGCCGCCGTCCAGAATCAATATAAATTGTCCAAATCTGATAAAAAGTCCATTCATCGATAGTTGTTTGCACAAATTTTGAAAACAATTTTTAAGGTAGTACCAGAATGTCAGTAACTCAAACCTAAATACTGTGCAAGCTTTCACACTTCCACAAAAATCAGTTTCACGTTGAATTTTAATATTGGTAACTTGAACCATAATATCGTGTAAGTGCTTACACTTTCAGATAAATTAGTTCAACGTTGAATTATAATGTTGGTATTTAAAACAATAATTTCGTGCAAGTTTCAACACCCTCAGTAAAATTGATTTAACCCTGAACTATAATGCAAGTACATTAAAATATAATATTGTACAAATTTAATGTAGCTGTTATTGTATTACTTTTTAAATAATCATGCTACTTAATATAAAGATATTGTTATAAAATGTAACAAATATTAAAAAAATTTTTGTTTCAAAGAATAATTCAAAGCAATTACATTATTTCTGTTATTAAAAATCGAAGTAAATAATTCCAAGTGAAAATTTTGCTTTTTCGTTTGACATATCCATTCAAGTATACTATTTTTTGATTTCTAAAGTGCAATTATATATAATTCTTTTGAAATGTGTATTAAACATTAATATTTAAATACATCCTGTTACTTGACATGAAGATGTTATCTCGAAATTATTCTAAATGATAAGAGATTTTCTTTCAATGATTAAAATATAAAATAAAAAAAATATTTGTAATTAAAATAGAAATAAATGAAGTACCACTAAAATTTATTTTTGTGTTTGATACATATTTTTCAGAAGAAGCAGTATTTATATACTATTCTTTAATGTCTAAAGAGCAATTGAATCCTGTAAATTGAAACTAAGTACTTACGTATAAAAATAATCTTAATTATGAGAGTAAACAGAAAGTAAATTCTTTAAGAGAGTTTTTAATAAGTTATTTTTTAAAATTATTTTCTTTTTTAAATTGGAGCAAGTAAGTATATTTTCAGCTAATTTTATTTTAATACTTTTGAAAAGAGAAAGGAGAAAAAGTGTTTTTAGTGAAAAGAGTTAAAAATGCGTAGATAATCTCTTAGGAGAGTTTCCTTTTCTGTTGACATACAAAAAAAAAAAATAAAAAAAAAAAATTATATTTCTTTATCAACAAAAGGCTAAAAATTAGTTTTGAGACTATGTTCTTTGAATAATTATTTTTATTGAAAAGAAACTTAAATTTTTAGTTTTACAGATAGCATCCTTGAGGACTGGCTGCCAAAAAAATCTGAGTAATTATAAAATCGTTAATCTAATGAGTTTACTAATGTTTGTGATAATGAGACTAATTACAACTTGCTAAAGGTTTTGATGTCACGTTAAACAATTGAAAAAAATTGTTTGCGGAATTTTTAATATTTAATGCATTGATTAATGGATAAAATTTATTTTTAGTTTTTCGAATAACAGCTCATTCATGGAAAACCTTCAGCAGTTTTATTTTTTTTCAAGCCAAAAGCCGTTATTAAAATATCATTGGGAAATAACAAGTGTTTATAGATCATTATCTAAGTTTGTTTCGAACATAAAACGATGTATTTTGTCATTAATAATCTCTAATGATAGAAAGATAAATGAAACCTTAATTTTTAGATTCAGTAGAAATTTATTCATATTTTAAAGTTAACAAAAATTAAGAAATGAAGTTTTAAGTTAAAAATGAGCATTTTTAAGAGAATTTTTTTTAAAAAATGTGTAAAACTTAAACGCTTTAGTAACAAATAACTAGTGTTTTCTAAATTAATTCCATGCCAAATATTTATACTAAAAAATTTTGTTTTGCTTATTCTTTTCCTTGCAAAAATGATACGGATAAGAGGTAAGCATTGGTTTAATCAATTAAAGTGACTTCCATCTCTTATCAACTTAAATTAAGTATAAACGATCCTTGTTGGTTGAGGCTTAAAAATATGCAATGTATGATGTATGTTTATTCAGAAATATATTATCAGGAAGTGCATAAACAAATTTGAAACATGAAATTTGAAACTTTCCTTACATAAAAATACAGACCACGTTGGCTCAAGGGATAGAGGACTATCCTCCCAATGAGATGATTCAGGCTCAATCCGCAGGGTGTTTTTTGATCATACGAATTACGTTCCCGGCTCGCCCCAACCGCAGTGCTGACGTAAAAGATCTTCAGTGATCGTGGGATAGAATTCTTTTGTCGCCGGGCTAGCGGGGGGAGGTTTTTGTGTGTTCCATCAAAATGTCCTTCACGAAGTCAGTTAGTTTCAATGCTTGATGCAAGTTTTCCCTTGCCTACTGGGTTGGGTTCCAAATTAAAAAGCTACGGTATTGAACATTGAGAGTCAAAAAACTCAAAATTGGTTTGGCTGTTCAACACCGGTAAAAGAAAAATAATAAGGATACAGAACTCGCCTTTTAAATAATTTAACTCAGTACTCAAAACATTAAAATGCAAGTTTACTCTTTAACTCGAAAACAAAAGTTCTTAACTATTAATAATTAAAAACTTGATGAAGTATTCCCTAAATAAGTAAACAAATATCAAAATAAATAAAAAATATAACTCAAGTGAAAAAAAAAAGTCTAAATGTGTTTACATTTGATAATACTTTCTTTTTCCTTTTATGGATGTAAATACTTTGCAGATATATATATATATATAAGAGGAAATTCTTTAATTTAAAAAAATTAAATAATTTTTCCAGTTATTAACGATACAAAAAACTATCGAAGTATTCAAGAATGAAGGAATAAAATTTACGAATTAAATAAAACACTAAAGAAAGTTTTAGCACGAAACTAAAGAAAAGTTTTTCTAATGGTATTACATTTCTCTAAACTCCCTCTCTCTAAAGATGTAAATTTTTTACACTTTACTCTTCTCTTCTTTTTTAATAATATCAAAGACTGTAAACGTGACAGAAAAATTAATAAAACACATTTTCAATAACTAATTAAGTTTCTTCAAATTGCTGCTAATCTAAATCAATTAAATCCTGCAGAAAATAAAATAAAAAAAAGTTGAAGTATTTTTAATTGTAGTTTAATTAAGAGAGCTTCGGCCTCTTTGTTTCGTTTTTCTGAAGTGGAGAATATTTTATAATATTTGTTGCTATCGTACTTTAACATTGTCGTCATTTTAGTCGCTAAACACGATCGTTAAAAAATATAAATATTATAAAATTTATATGGATCTGATTTCATGAATTTTTCAGATGTTCAAAATTTTCGAAAGTGACTAAACTGTAATAAAAAGTTCCGTTTTTTTTTTTTTTTTTTTTTTTTTTACAGTTGACAAAAGCAAGAATAAATTTAATGTACTTGAGCATTTTTCTTTCAAAAATCAAAAGCGAATGCAATTTTTAGATTTCTTTGTAAAAATAAATATATTTAAACAATCCTTGACAAAATCAATGATGTGTTTTTGAAGGGAAAAATATTCATTTAAAAATGGAAAAGGACAGTTCCTTTTAAATTGTTTTAGTTTTCACCGTATTTACATTATTTTTCAAGAACTTATTTTTTTCACTTGTTGCTTTAAGTTCCTTGAATTTGTTGATTGTTCAAACCAATTAAATCCTGAAAAAAGAGTTTAATTGTGGATTAATTAAAAGACTTCTGGCTACTTTCCTTTATTTGTGAAACAGAGTTTTATACGTAAGAAGTGTTTTTATTGACTTCGACTGCTCTTGGCATTTTTGTTCTTACATTTAATTGCTCATTATGAGCATCAGAATAAAAAAATGTATAATTAATAATGATACTGCTTTTAAATTGTTGACAGACAGTCGAATACTTTAGCAAATCGTGAGAAAGATCACAAAATCATAAAATTTACAAAAGATTTACAAAATCAATAAGAAAAAAGATTTACAAAATCATATATAAGGATACTATTTATGATGAAAATTAAATCTAATTCTAATGAATTAAATCTAATGATATTAAAGTAAAATCATAGATTTAAGTCATGAAATTCAATTCTATTTTTAGTAATTTTTTATTCAAAAATTATTAAAAAAAATTTGCATCATTCTAGAGTAAAAATTTCTCCTCTGAAATGAGAAATTATCTTTTTCAAAAATTATCAAAATTTCTTTTGTTTTGAGATTTTATTTTTATATTTCTTTCTTTTATTGCTGTAATAAATTTGGATTATTATTTTATAATGGATTAAGTTTGGAACAATCAAAAATTTTTGTAAACTTAATAATTTTAAATTAATTGCTGACATACAAAATGTACTTATAAACTTTAATTGTGTTCGAAGAGGTTCTGAATTATAGAGGTTCTCAACTTTGGCAACTTAAATTGGCACCGTAACTTTGGCATTTTCAAATAATACGGGATCACCCAAGGAGGATATGATTTGTTTTTGTCAGCTGATAATGAGGGAGGAAGGGTATGAGCAAATCTTACGTAAGATATTAAAACTCCCTTGTTCTCAGTTTTTAAAAACGTACAAAAAGTTTTACCAAAAAATAAAAATTTTTAAATTTTTTTTTAAAATATTTCGTTTAAGAATTTTGTGAATTTCAAATAAAGAAACATTTTGCAGGTTTCTGTAGTAAAGAGTCAAACGCAAAAACAAACACAAAAGACTAAACACAAAAGACTAAGCACAAAAGTGCCCAAAAGAATATTCCACCTAAAATTTTATAAAATGAATTAAATCGTAAATTTTGTTTTATGTAACAGTTTTTGTATCTTTAATAACTAGAAAAATTATTATTTTTTTAAACTAAAGAATTTCCTCTTATTTAAATGTCTTGGGTGTTGGGTAGAATTAGATCTACAACTAAATTGTTGAATAATATAAACAAATATAATCTATCTAGATTCTATCAAGCCTCCCTTAAAATTTCTTATTGATTATTATATAACTACAAATTCTGTTAAAAAATTTCTATTTTTTCTTTGGATCACAGTAATATATATATATATATATATATATATATATATATATATATATATATATATATATATATATATATATATATATATATATATATATATATGGAGTACGCTTGATAATGGTGTGCATTCACTGTTTTATTATTTTTTTTTCCGAGATAAAATCCAGTTTTTTCCTCAGTTTTGCAGTCTTTTTTTTAAAATCATAATATTTCTTTATTTCTTGTAAGTTTTATTTATGTAACTTTTTCATGTGCTTGAAAAATTTGTTTTTCTGAAGTTAGTTATAAAGAAAAAGTTTTGACTAAAGTGAGCAAAAAGGGAAAACATTCCCCTAAATAACTTTCGTTTCAACGATTAGAATTTCTCATGCTAAAAAAACGATGTTAATGGTTCAATCTTAAAAGGGTAACGTAAACTATCGTGATCACTAATCGTTTCCAATTATAATAAAATTTAATATAGTAAATTATTATTTTTTTAAATTTTACAAATTTTTCCCTCTTAAAAATAAGTCATCTTAAATGACCAGCTCTATTTAAGCAGTAAGTAACCAACCAGTGAGTTTAAGTTCAACCAGTTAATTCAAGTTAACCAGTAAATCCAACCTTGTAAATTCAAGTTAAGCAGTTTAAACTTGAATAAACAGTTTTGTTTTTCTATTTATGCTTTTAACAAAAGCAATATGCATTTCATAATTTCAGGAATTTGAAATAAACTCTCAAAACAATCGATTGCATTCATATTTGTTTTTGAGACCAATGTTGTTTAAAGCTTTTTAAAAAGAAGTATCTTAAACTAGAAACATACACAAAAACAATGAACTGTTTTCGAAAAAAAAGAAAAGAAACAAATAAGTTTATTATTTAAGATAAAAGTTCGCTTCTTAACTGTGTGAGTTAGCAATGTCTATTTTTTCTTTCAGCATTTATAGGGTAAGTCTAGGTCGTAATTTTTTCAAGTCAAAATAAATGAACAAAGAATACAGGTACAAGAAATGTTTACGCATATTTCAAATTTTTCTTAGTGTACTCAACATATATTGAGCAAAACATAGTGAACAATTGCGAAAAATAGGAAAAAAAAATTGTTTGAAAATCAACTTATTGGTGACCATATCTTCTTAATGTCGAGAAGAGTCGGTCATCCAATATAAAGAAGAAGTGAATTTAAAGTTTAAAAAGTAACACATTTCACTGAGTTAACCATGAATAGCTTACGTTTAATTGAAAACAAAAAACTAATCACAGAAAATAAGTAAAAAGTATCTAATAAACAATCACAAGTTTAATAAACCACTTTTGAAAAAGGTTTCAAGATTTTGAAAATTTGTGCATGTGTCATGGAACCATTGTATATTACAAAAGTTATTACAGTGTACATGTTTGGGACGATTTTTTTTACCACTTTTAAACTTTCTTCCAATTTCTGTATCTGTGCATAAATTTGTGGTCATTATATTTTCGATTTCATGTGGTCATCTCTCTTAAAATTGTGGATGAGATGATCACCGAACTTATAGCGTCTCACTGATATTACTTTACTTAACCAGGAACTAAGCTTGGACTATACATGTGCCGTAAAGGTCCAAGCAGTTGGAAAAAACTATGACCTACATATTGAAAAATAACAAAATAGTTAATTGACTGTAAGAAATTTCGGATTAAATTTCGGAAAAAAGTACCGGCACTCTGGGTGCTGGAACTTTTTACCGTAAAATCCCTTTTTATCGGAACATGTAATGGAACAAAAATTCCGATGCACCATAATTGTAATAATTCCTGTAAAATCTCTGAATCATTCTACTTAAATAAATATTACTGTAAAAATTGCGGTATAATATTTTACTGTAAAAATTACGGTATAATATTTTACTGTAAAAATGGAATTTGCAAGTAATATTACTATGGATAATGCTAAAGTGCCGTTACTATATATCGTATCTTTTTATAGTGTCGAGCATGTAATGTAACAAAAAGTTTTATTGGCTACGAATGCTTTTGTAAAATCTATTCTTATATTTAGATCATCAAAATGAGAATTACTATAAACAAAATATTATAATCTATTTTAAAAATAATTGTTTTTAGGCATTTTTGCTTCAGGTTAATGTTTTCTCTCGACAGAACTTCAACCAAAACAACCAGTTCTGTTTTAGCAGTTAACCAAAATGTTACGTTCTTTATAACTTCAAAAACGTGAACCAATTAAAAGAAAAATTTGAAAGCGAAAGCATTCCTTTAGGTTATTTCTTTTTTTAAAAAAGAAACACCCTTAACTAAAATCATACACAAAATCAACGAAGTGTTTTCGAAAGAAAAAAGGAAATAGTTTAAAGTACAGGAGAAAAGTTCGTTTCGTAACTGTTTTAGATTTCGCAATATTTTTTCTTTTAATTTTTTTTTCAAGGACTTATATATTTTTTCACTTGTGTCCCACCTTAAGCCCCTTCAATAGTAATAATCACTGTAAAAGACAGAAATGAGAGAGAGAGAGAGAAAGTAATAAAAGAAAAGAATTTTTCTCTAATGCGTTCTGCTATCATTAAGAACGGAAGAGTTTTCTTTTAAGAGTCTGAAAGCCACAATTTTTATGCGTGTGCCTGAACGAAAGAATAAAAAAAAAGTTTTATGAAAATCTATGTTAAAAAAGGACGTACTTCACTCGGAAAAGAAATTTTGAAAGTAAAAGGAAAGAATTTGTATGGGTGAATTTTTTTTTCCTTTATCCATCAAGTGCTTCCTATTTAATGTTTTGATTTTGATGAAAGAAAAGACATTTCGTGAAGATTTATTGGTTAAATAATTAGACCCGAATAATAGATTCTCCGCATTAACTGCAATTTTCGACTTCGTTTATGCATCGTGAAGTCGTTTTTATTTTGGGTTAATAAAAAGCTCTTATTTCATGTATGGTAGTTCGGGCCTTGTTTTTGTTTTTATGCTACCGCAAAGAGCATCTTCTAATAATTAATATTTATTAAAAATGTTTTTTTGAAAAGTTCTTTTGCCTTTGACTTGGTTAATTTTGTATATTTTTACTGAAAAAAAGGTTTAAAAGCTAGAAGTAAAAATTATGTGTAGAAACAGTGAGAACAACAGAAAAATTATTTGAAATATAAGTTTTTATTTTAAAATTGAGTTTAGTATACGTTGAAGAAAATATTGGTAAAAATTATAAGAAATCAATGCTTTTAACTAGTAATTTTATTAATGATTTTAATAATATAAATGAAGACTTTGGAAGCTAAAAGCAGTTTAAGGACAGGACACTCTTATTCAAAGGGCAACAATTTTGCGTCAAACTGTTTCTTATTGTTTCCAGGTAGATATTTTACAATTTTTCAGAATTTTCATAAGATGGAAGCACAAGACACAAAATATCTAATTGCGTGTATGGAAATAATTTTGCTTTCACCAAAAAAAAAGTTTTTAAAAATTTGATTTGAAAAGGCTTCTTGTTTAATATTGCTATTAAGTTTCTCAAATGAGATTGAAGAATAATTAGCAAAAGGTATATTTACAATTTTTATTTTTGAAAAAATTTTTAAACTCATGTAACATTTCATACATTTATGTTTCTTTAAATGACATCTAGAAAAAACAAGCTGTTAAGTCGTTAAATTTATTCATGCATAATAATTTCTCAATTAATTTCTCAAAAAAACATTGAGTTTCGCCACACTATCATTTTCTTTTTGAGTTAATTCAGCAAACGAAATCAAGAATTAAACTTATATCTAGAAATCTAATTCAAGCAATAACTGCTTTTGATACAAAACAACCAGTTTGTTTGTTAAAGAATATTTGAATTAAAAAAAAAATAATGATATATCCATAATGAACGTTATTAATAAATTTATGAATATTTAAAGAGTAACATGTACAAAATGCTAAAGAATTTACTGCATACATCACAATTTAATTTTTTTATGCGACATTTAAAACTTATTTCCCTTAATGTCATTCAACAACCGGACGTAATATCTAGTAATAAAGAATATTTTTTGATAATTTAAATAATTTTGACAAATTTCTTAATTTGTTAAAGGATAAATAAGTTTTTTAAAAAAAATGTAAAGACAAATAAATTTCAAACTACACTCTATAACAAAAAAATCGACGCACTCTGCCTAGCCAGATTACAGTGGTGCATGGCTCGATCAGGCTGGAATGATGCCGACGGGGGAAGCATAGTCTTTAGCAAATCCCGCTTCCAACTGTGTCCTGACGATCATCGAAGACGTGTTTGGAGACGCACAGGGCAGAGGGGGGATCCTGCCTTCACTATTGCATGCCACACCGGCCCTCAAGAAGGCATTATGGTCAGGGGTGCCATTTCCTTTGACAGCCGGACCCCTTTGGTCGTCATTAGATGTACACTTACTGCACAGTGGTACGTCGACGACATCCTAAGACCTGTTTTGCTACCGTTCCTTTTGCAGCCCCCTGGGCTGGTTTTTCAGCACGACAATGCCAGACCACATACGGCACGTGTTGCTATGAACTGTCTGCAAGCTTGTCAAACTCTTCCTTGGCCTGCCAGATCACCAGATATCTCTCCCATCGAGCATGTCTGGGATATGATGGGAAGACGATTGCATCTGGCACGGAATGTTGATGACCTCGTTCGACAATTGGATCGAATTTGGAACTAAATACCGCAAGAGACCATCCGAGAGCTTTATCGGTATATGCCACGCCGTGTGGCAGCTTGTATCCAGGCTAGAGGCGGGTCAACACCTTATTGAACTTGTTACTGTAACTCTGCAATAAATTATTCAATTGTTCTGAAATTTTAATCATTTACTATTCTGCACATTGTCTTCCTATCCACCAATTTTCGTTTCAATCGGACAACTCCTTCTTGGTGCGTCGATTTTTTTTTTGTTATAGAGTGTAGTTTGTTGAAAAGAGTTATATCTTGTCAATATATATATTTTTAAAATAAAGTCTGAAATTGCAAATTTGGTAATAGAATAGCTTTTAAGAAATAGTAGTTAGAAAAAGAAGAAAAGAAAAACACAAGAGCTAGTATAAACCAAGTAAGGTTTTCCTACCTACAGAATTTTCAAATTATATCATGTCTCTGACAATTTCGTTCCTTCATTGCCCTGCTTTTGAAAGTTTTTGAGTTGAATAATCTATATTGTTCGATATGACAATATAATTTTCTCGGACTTTCAATGCATAAGAAATTATTGTCTAAACATGAATTCTTATTTCTACTTTACAATTCTTATTTTTACTTTTAATCTTATAGTTTAAACTCCCTTTTCAGTATCTCAGTTATTTACTTGTTTTTTTTCAGATGGGCAACTTATATGTTCATTTATACTTCAGAATTACGGTTAGTTCATTGTAGAATTACGGGTAGAGTCATTTCTGATACGAGATTTTACCTTTCTATCTTCTATTTGGATAAGTTATTTCCTTGCTGCTGATAAAATTAGACATTATTAGTTTGCATACATCAGATATGAAGAAAAAGTTTATTCCATGAATCATACAGTTATACAGAGTGGCAATGACTAGTTAGGAGAAAGTTTTGAGCAAAATATATTTGTTACATCACTTTTTAAACTGATTTTAGCAACCTCTAAGTCTCATAAGCTCTCAGAGAAAACAAAAAACAAATTTAACCTTCTAATATGATCTAAAGATTCTTAGAATACTTCACGACACGGATTTTCGATCCTTACAGCACAAGCTACCTTATTCCACAGACTTTTAACCGATGGATTTTTTTTGTTTAATATATATTGATCTATTTACTGATTAATGTTAAACAAATGATGCTGATTGAAATCGAACTATAATGTTTAATATTCGTTGTTAAAAAGAGAAACTTGTTGCTCGGTGAACAATGAAAGAGTGATTTGAATTAAAAAACCGTAAGCAATAATGAATGATTTCTGTTAAATACGTTAAAGTTTAACAATAAGAGTATGCTTTATTTTATGTCATTTAAATAGAATAGATTGAAGTAATAGGAAAACACTAATAAAAATACAAACAAAACTAATAAAGGATGAGGGTAAAATTGATAAAGAAATAAAAAGAGTTTAATTTTTTAAATTTAATTTCCATTAAAGAACTTTTTATATATTTCTAATAGATAGATTTGAACTATACTTACTACTGAAATACTTAAAATAAGGAGTTATACTTCATTTTTAAAACATAAACGTTAGTTTTAGAAAAAATAATTTTGAGGAAAAAATAAAGCTTATAATGATAAATTCTGAAATGATAAATCCCTTACGACACTAACACGGTTTATTATGAAAATATTTATTCTCATAACTGAAAAATAAATAAATGAATATTTATTTTTCAGCAAGATGAAAATTGCTACTTATATGAAAGGGTACTTTTAAAACACTTTCCTTCCAACGTTTTTTTTCTCTTCACGTTGTTACGCCAAAAAGAAATACATATTTATACTTTAAAACGGAAATTTGGTTAATATTAAATGAATATAGAAGTCAAAACTTTGAAAAGACTTTTTCATAAAAACGTTGATTTTCGACAATAATCCATAATAACATAAAAATTGCTTAGGTTTAAAAAGTTTTTCTTCTCTTTAGTACTTTCAAATGTGCATAAATGTCGGCAGTTTGTTTAGTTTTTTAAGTGAAAAACACTTTAACTTTACGATGCGTAAAAATTTCCTAATAAAAAAAAAGCGAGCTCCTCCAAAGCAAGCCGACAAGTATTTCTGAAAAAGTAACAAGAAAAGCTTTTTGGAAATGCTGTGACTTTATTTTTGCGCTTTATATCTGAATGCGAATTGCAGTTACTTCAAACTGATTACTCAAATTGGAAACGAGAGTAAAATGTTTTTATTTCATTTTATTTTATTATAAGAACTGTATGAATACTCGTTTTGCCTTATTAAAATTTTGCGTGAATATATATTTCTTACACTTGATATATCCATAAACGAAATATTTACATCTTCAAACATGGAAAACCATATTTTCTTTTTAATGGATATAAATTTCTCGTTGGAACGATAAATATGTTATTTTTTAACGGTTCATTCAATTTAAATTAGATTTCAATTGCTTCAAAATCTTTTCACTCCTTAATTTGAAACCTTAAACCAAATTTATATTGAAGAAAAAGTTATATTTTAAATGGTAGAGTGATTTTATTTTTTTAAAAGCGTTTATTTTCCTTCCATCTTTTAAATAGCTGATGAAGATTTTAAAGCTGCATTGTTAGAAATTTTTCGTTAATCTTTTTAAATCTACACTTATTTAATTATTATTTTACCATATTCAAACAAAACAGTCTAATGAAAAAGTAAAGCCTTCCTGCCACAGCCCGAGTGGGCCAGGGAGGCTTCTCAATTGCGTGACCCACGGCATGATTGTGACAATGTGGTCAGCATTGTGCTCAGGCCGCCTTTATTTCCCAGACAATCCGGTACCCATCGATCTGAAGTAATCTAATAATCATAAGAAAATTGATATTAAAACTGTTAAGCGTGAGAAAAAACATTTATTGATTAGTTTTAGGTAATACGGTGTAACAAACAGAAATCTATCCGCGCTAAGTAGGCCTAATGAAGACATTTTGTTTGATACAGCTGCGTATTTACTGTAGCTGAAAGGGCTAATCGTAACAGGTGTAACAAACAGAAATCTATCCGCGCTAAGTAGGCCTAATGAAGACATTTTGTTTGATACAGCTGCGTATTTACTGTAGCTGAAAGGGCTAATCGTAACAGGTGTAACAAACAGAAATCTATCCGCGCTAAGTAGGCCTAATGAAGACATTTTGTTTGATACAGCTGCGTATTTACTGTAGCTGAAAGGGCTAATCGTAACAGGTGTAACAAACAGAAATCTATCCGCGCTAAGTAGGCCTAATGAAGACATTTTGTTTGATACAGCTGCGTATTTACTGTAGCTGAAAGGGCTAATCGATCAATCTCATGACCAAGCATTCGAATCCCAGCTTTGATACTACAATAATTCTTCTACTCCTTAATGGATGAAGAGTTTCTAACATCCTGCACTCTTCAATCAGTGATCCATACTATTAGAATGAGAAAACACCATACACGCACGTCTTTGATATTTGTGATGCAGATGATCTTGTTTATTCATTATTTATTTTCCTTTCTCCCGCCTCGTAATACCTTATTCTTTGAAGTCTAGACAATAAAAGTTTTAATTGCCTCAAATCTGAAGTTTATTTGAATATTTGCAAAGTCATTAGTCAAAATTTAATAAAAGTAATCCTGTTCAGAGTTTAAATTTGCGCCTACATAAGTGCATTTAATTAATGTTATTTTATTTTATAGCTGCGAATAAACAGAAAACTGATAATCAATGTTTATGTATGCGGAAGCATTTAAATTATTTTCGTAATTTGAATCAGACTCAGATTTGGATCAAGTAGCGGGACATGCTTTGATAGAGGACTATAAAGGAAAAAGAAACCAAAAAACGTCACTTGGTTACCCTGTTGGTAGTGGGATTATCATCTGCCGCCGTCCAGAATCAATATAAATTGTCCAAATCTGATAAAAAGTCCATTCATCGATAGTTGTTTGCACAAATTTTGAAAACAATTTTTAAGGTAGTACCAGAATGTCAGTAACTCAAACCTAAATACTGTGCAAGCTTTCACACTTCCACAAAAATCAGTTTCACGTTGAATTTTAATATTGGTAACTTGAACCATAATATCGTGTAAGTGCTTACACTTTCAGATAAATTAGTTCAACGTTGAATTATAATGTTGGTATTTAAAACAATAATTTCGTGCAAGTTTCAACACCCTCAGTAAAATTGATTTAACCCTGAACTATAATGCAAGTACATTAAAATATAATATTGTACAAATTTAATGTAGCTGTTATTGTATTACTTTTTAAATAATCATGCTACTTAATATAAAGATATTGTTATAAAATGTAACAAATATTAAAAAAATTTTTGTTTCAAAGAATAATTCAAAGCAATTACATTATTTCTGTTATTAAAAATCGAAGTAAATAATTCCAAGTGAAAATTTTGCTTTTTCGTTTGACATATCCATTCAAGTATACTATTTTTTGATTTCTAAAGTGCAATTATATATAATTCTTTTGAAATGTGTATTAAACATTAATATTTAAATACATCCTGTTACTTGACATGAAGATGTTATCTCGAAATTATTCTAAATGATAAGAGATTTTCTTTCAATGATTAAAATATAAAATAAAAAAAATATTTGTAATTAAAATAGAAATAAATGAAGTACCACTAAAATTTATTTTTGTGTTTGATACATATTTTTCAGAAGAAGCAGTATTTATATACTATTCTTTAATGTCTAAAGAGCAATTGAATCCTGTAAATTGAAACTAAGTACTTACGTATAAAAATAATCTTAATTATGAGAGTAAACAGAAAGTAAATTCTTTAAGAGAGTTTTTAATAAGTTATTTTTTAAAATTATTTTCTTTTTTAAATTGGAGCAAGTAAGTATATTTTCAGCTAATTTTATTTTAATACTTTTGAAAAGAGAAAGGAGAAAAAGTGTTTTTAGTGAAAAGAGTTAAAAATGCGTAGATAATCTCTTAGGAGAGTTTCCTTTTCTGTTGACATACAAAAAAAAAAAATAAAAAAAAAAAATTATATTTCTTTATCAACAAAAGGCTAAAAATTAGTTTTGAGACTATGTTCTTTGAATAATTATTTTTATTGAAAAGAAACTTAAATTTTTAGTTTTACAGATAGCATCCTTGAGGACTGGCTGCCAAAAAAATCTGAGTAATTATAAAATCGTTAATCTAATGAGTTTACTAATGTTTGTGATAATGAGACTAATTACAACTTGCTAAAGGTTTTGATGTCACGTTAAACAATTGAAAAAAATTGTTTGCGGAATTTTTAATATTTAATGCATTGATTAATGGATAAAATTTATTTTTAGTTTTTCGAATAACATCTCATTCATGGAAAACCTTCAGCAGTTTTATTTTTTTTCAAGCCAAAAGCCGTTATTAAAATATCATTGTGAAATAACAAGTGTTTATAGATCATTATCTAAGTTTGTTTCGAACATAAAACGATGTATTTTGTCATT
The DNA here is from genome assembly GCA_949128135.1 of Parasteatoda lunata. NCBI lineage: Eukaryota > Metazoa > Arthropoda > Arachnida > Araneae > Theridiidae > Parasteatoda > Parasteatoda lunata. The sequence goes on from OX421975.1 coordinate 33,588,646, forward strand.
AATAATCTCTAATGATAGAAAGATAAATGAAACCTTAATTTTTAGATTCAGTAGAAATTTATTCATATCTTAAAGTTAACAAAAATTAAGAAATGAAGTTTTAAGTTAAAAATGAGCATTTTTAGAAGAATTTTTTTTAAAAATTGTGTAAAACTTAAACGCTTTAGTAACAAATAACTAGTGTTTTCTAAATTAATTCCATACCAAATATTTATACTAAAAAATTTTGTTTTGCTTATTCTTTTCCTTGCAAAAATGATACGGATAAGAGGTAAGCATTGGTTTAATCAATTAAAGTGACTTCCATCTCTTATCAACTTAAATTAAGTATAAAAGATCCTTGTTGGTTGAGGCTTAAAAATATGCTATGTATGATGTATGTTTATTCAGAAATATATTATCAGGAAGTGCATAAACAAATTTGAAACATGAAATTTGAAACTTTCCTTACATAAAAATACAGACCACGTTGGCTCAAGGGATAGAGGACTATCCTCCCAATGAGATGATTCAGGCTCAATCCGCAGGGTGTTTTTTGATCATACGAATTACGTTCCCGGCTCGCCCCAACCGCAGTGCTGACGTAAAAGATCTTCAGTGATCGTGGGATAGAATTCTTTTGTCGCCGGGCTAGCGGGGGGAGGTTTTTGTGTGTTCCATCAAAATGTCCTTCACGAAGTCAGTTAGTTTCAATGCTTGATGCAAGTTTTCCCTTGCCTACTAGGTTGGGTTCCAAATTAAAAAGCTACGGTATTGAACATTGAGAGTCAAAAAACTCAAAATTGGTTTGGCTGTTCAACACCGGTAAAAGAAAAATAATAATGATACAGAACTCGCCTTTTAAATAATTTAACTCAGTACTCAAAACATTAAAATGCAAGTATACTCTTTAACTCGAAAACAAAAGTTCTTAACTATTAATAATTAAAAACTTGATGATGTATTCCCTAAATAAGTAAACAAATATCAAAATAAATAAAAATATAACTCAAGTGAAAAAAAAAAAGTCTAATGTGTTTACATTTGATAATACTTTCTTTTTCCTTTTATGGATGTAAATACTTTGCAGATATATATATATATATATATATATATATATATATATATATATATATATATATATATATATATATATATATATATATATAAGAGGAAATTCTTTAATTTAAAAAAATTAAATAATTTTTCCAGTTATTAACGATACAAAAAACTATCGAAGTATTCAAGAATGAAGTAATAAAATTTACGAATTAAATAAAACACTAAAGAAAGTTTTAGCACGAAACTAAAGAAAAGTTTTTCTAATGGTATTACATTTCTCTAAACTCCCTCTCTCTAAAGATGTAAATTTTTTACACTTTACTCTTCTCTTCTTTTTTAATAGTATCAAAGACTGTAAACGTGACAGAAAAAATAATAAAACACATTTTCATTAACTAATTAAGTTTCTTCAAATTGCTGCTAATCTAAATCAATTAAATCCTGCAGAAAATAAAATAAAAAAAAAAGTTGAAGTATTTTTAATTGTAGTTTAATTAAGAGAGCTTCGGCCTCTTTGTTTCGTTTTTCTGAAGTGGAGAATATTTTATAATATTTGTTGCTATCGTACTTTAGCATTGTCGTCATTTTAGACGCTAAACACGATCGTTAAAAAATATAAATATTATAAAATTTATATGGATCTGATTTCATGAATTTTTCAGATGTTCAAAATTTTCGAAAGTGACTAAACTGTAATAAAAAGTTCCGTTTTTTTTTTTTTTTTACAGTTGACAAAAGCAAGAATAAATTTAATGTACTTGAGCATTTTTCTTTCAAAAATCAAAAGCGAATGCAATTTTTAGTTTTCTTTGTAAAAATAAATATATTTAAACAATCCTTGACAAAATCAATGATGTGCTTTTGAAGGGAAAAATATTCATTTAAAAATGGAAAAGGACAGTTCCTTTTAAATTGTTTTAGTTTTCACCGTATTTACATTATTTTTCAAGGACTTATTTTTTTCACTTGTTGCTTTAAGTTCCTTGAATTTGTTGATTGTTCAAACCAATTATATCCTGAAAAAAGAGTTAAATTGTGGATTAATTAAAAGACTTCTGGCTACTTTCCTTTATTTGTGAAACAGAGTTTTATACGTAAGAAGTGTTTTTATTGACTTCGACTGCTCTTGGCATTTTCGTTCTTACATTTAATTGCTCATTATGAGCATCAGAATGAAAAAATGTATAATTAATAATGATACTGCTTTTAAATTGTTGACAGACAGTCGAATACTTAAACAAATCGTGAGAAAGATCACAAAATCATAAAATTTACAAAAGATTTACAAAATCAATAAGAAAAAAGATTTACAAAATCAATAAGAAAAAAGATTTACAAAATCAATAAGAAAAAAGATTTACAAAATCATATATAAGGATACTATTTATGATGAAAATTAAATCTAATTCTAATGAATTAAATCTAATGATATTAAAGTAAAATCATAGATTTAAGTCATGAAATTCAATTCTATTTTTAGTAATTTTTTATTCAAAAATTATTAAAAAAAATTTGCATCATTCTAGAGTAAAAATTTCTCCTCTGAAATGAGAAATTATCTTTTTCAAAAATTATCAAAATTTCTTTTGTTTTGAGATTTTATTTTTATATTTCTTTCTTTTATTGCTGTAATAAATTTGGATTATTATTTTATAATGGATTAAGTTTGGAACAATCAAAAATTTTTGTAAACTTAATAATTTTAAATTAATTGCTGACATACAAAATGTACTTATAAACTTTAATTGTGTTCGAAGAGGTTCTGAATTATAGAGGTTCTCAACTTTGGCAACTTAAATTGGCACCGTAACTTTGGCATTTTCAAATAATACGGGATCACCCAAGGAGGATATGATTTGTTTTTGTCCGCTGAGGAAGGGTATGAGCAAATCTTACGTAAGATATTAAAACTCCCTTGTTCTCAGTTTTTAAAAACGTACAAAAAGTTTTACCAAAAAATAAAAATTTTTAAATTTTTTTAAAAAATATTTCGTTTAAGAATTTTGTGAATTTCAAATAAAGAAACATTTTGCAGGTTTCTGTAGTAAAGAGTCAAACGCAAAAACAAACACAAAAGAATAAACACAAAAGACTAAACACCAGAGTGCGCAAAAGAATATTCCACCTAAAATTTTATAAAATGAATTAAATCGTAAATTTTGTTTTATGTAACAGTTTTTGTATCTTTAATAACTAGAAAAATTATTATTTTTTTAAACTAAAGAATTTCCTCTTATTTAAATGTCTTGGGTGTTGGGTAGAATTAGATCTACAACTAAATTGTTAAATAATATAAACAAATATAATCTATCTAGATTCTATCAAGCCTCCCTTAAAATTTCTTATTGATTATATAACTACAAATTCTGTTAAAAAATTTCTATTTTATCTTTGGATCACAGTAATATATATATATATATATATATATATATATATATATATATATATATATATATATATATATATATATATATATATATATATATATATATATATATATATATATATATATATATATATATATATATATATATATATATATATATATATATATATATATATATATATATATATATATATATATATATATATATATGTATATATATATGTATATATATATGTATATATATATATGTATATATATATATATGGAGTACGCTTGATAATGGTGTGCATTCACTGTTTTATTTATATTTTTTCCTAGATAAAATCCAGTTTTTTCCTCAGTTTTGCAGTCTTTTTTTTAAAATCATAATATTTCTATATTTCTTGTAAGTTTTATTTATGTAACTTTTTCATGTGCTTAAAAAATTTGTTTTTCTGAAGTTAGTTATAAAGAAAAAGCTTTGACTAAAGTGAGCAAAAAGGGAAAACATTCCCCTAAATAACTTTCGTTCCAACGATTAGAATTTCTCATGCTAAAAAAACGATGTTAATGGTTCAATCTTAAAAGGGTAACGTAAACTATCGTGATCACTAATCGTTTCCAATTATAATAAAATGTAATATAGTAATTTATTATTTTTTTAAATTTAAAAATTTTTTCCCTCTTAAAAATAAGTTATCTTAAATGACCAGCTCTATTTAAGCAGTAAGTAACCAACCAGTGAGTTTAAGTTCAACCAGTTAATTCAAGTTAACCAGTAAATCCAACCTTGTAAATTCAAGTTAAGCAGTTTAAACTTGAATAAACAGTTTTGTTTTTCTATTTATGCTTTTAACAAAAGCAATATGCATTTCATAATTTCAGGAATTTGAAATAAACTCTCAAAACAATCGATTGCATTCATATTTGTTTTTGAGACCAATGTTGTTTAAAGCTTTTTAAAAAGAAGTATCTTTAACTAGAAACATACACAAAAACAATGAACTGTTTTCGAAAAAAAAGAAAAGAAACAAATAAGTTTATTATTTAAGATAAAAGTTCGCTTCTTAACTGTGTGAGTTAGCAATGTCTATTTTTTCTTTCAGCATTTATAGGGTAAGTCTAAGTCGTAATTTTTTCAAGTCAAAATAAATGAACAAAGAATAAAGGTACAAGAAATGTTTACGCATATTTCAAATTTTTCTTAGTGTACTCAACATATATTGAGCAAAACATAGTGAACAATTGCGAAAAATAGGAAAAAAAATTGTTTGAAAATCAACTTATTGGTGACCATATCTTCTTAATGTCGAGAAGAGTCGGTCATCCAATATAAAGAAGAAGTGAATTTAAAGTTTAAAAAGTAACACATTTCACTGAGTTAGCCATGAATAGCTTACGTTTAATTGAAAACAAAAAACTAATCACAGAAAATAAGTAAAAAGTATCTAATAAACAATCACAAGTTTAATAAACCACTTTTGAAAAAGGTTTCAAGGTTTTGAAAATTTGTGCATGTGTCATGGAACCATTGTATATTACAAAAGTTATTACAGTGTACATGTTTGGGACGATTTTTTTTACCACTTTTAAACTTTCTTCCAATTTCTGTATCTGTGCATAAATTTGTGGTCATTATATTTTCGATTTCATGTGGTCATCTCTCTTAAAATTGTGGATGAGATGATCACCGAACTTATAGCGTCTCACTGATATTATTTTACTTTAGAACCAGGGACTAAGCTTGGACTATACATGTGCCGTAAAGGTCCAAGCAGTTGGAAAAAACTATGACCTACATATTGAAAAATAACAAAATAGTTAATTGACTGTAAGAAATTTCGGATTAAATTTCGGAAAAAAGTACCGGCACTCTGGGTGCTGGAACTTTTTAACGTAAAATCCCTTTTTATCGGAACATGTAATGGAACAAAAATTCCGATGCACCATAATTGTAATAATTCCTGTAAAATCTCTGAATCATTCTACTTAAATAAATATTACTGTAAAAATTGCGGTATAATATTTTACTGTAAAAATTACGGTATAATATTTTACTGTAAAAATGGAATTTGCAAGTAATATTACTATGGATAATGCTAAAGTGCCGTTACTGTATATCGTATCTTTTTATAGTGTCGAGCATATAATGTAACAAAAAGTTTTATTGGCTACGAATGCTTTTGTAAAATCTATTCTTATATTTAGATCATCAAAATGAGAATTACTATAAACAAAATATTATAATCTATTTTAAAAATAATTGTTTTTAGGCATTTTTGCTTCAGGTTAATATTTTCTCTCGACAGAACTTCAACCAAAACAACCAGTTCTGTTTTAGCAGTTAACCAAAATGTTACGCTCTTTATAACTTCAAAAACGTGAACCAATTAAACGAAAAATTTGAAAGCGAAAGCATTCCTTTAGGTTATTTTTTTTTTAAAAAAAAGAAACACCCTTAACTAAAATCATACACAAAATCAACGAAGTGTTTTCGAAAGAAAAAAGGAAATAGTTTAAAGTACAGGAGAAAAGTTCGTTTCGTAACTGTTTCAGATTTCGCAATATTTTTTCTTTTAATTTTTTTTTCAAGGACTTATATATTTTTTCACTTGTGTCCCACCTTAAGCCCCTTCAATAGTAATAATCACTGTAAAAGACAGAAATGAGAGAGAGAAAGTAATAAAAGAAAAGAATTTTTCTCTAATGCGTTCTGCTATCATTAAGGACGGAAGAGTTTTCTTTTAAGAGTCTGAAAGCCACAATTTTTATGCGTGTGCCTGAACGAAAGAATAAAAAAAAAGTTTTATGAAAATCTATGTTAAAAAAGGACGTACTTCACTCGGAAAAGAAATTTTGAAAGTAAAAGGAAAGAATTTGTATGGGTGAATTTTTTTTCCTTTATCCATCAAGTGCTTCCTATTTAATGTTTTGATTTTGATGAAAGAAAAGACATTTCGTGAAGATTTATTGGTTAAATAATTAGACCCGAATAATAGATTCTCCGCATTAACTGCAATTTTCGACTTCGTTTATGCATCGTGAAGTCGTTTTTATTTTGGGTTAATAAAAAGCTCTTATTTCATGTCTGGTAGTTCGGGCCTTGTTTTTGTTTTTATGCTACCGCAAAGAGCATCTTCTAATAATTAATATTTATTAAAAATGTTTTTTTTGAAAAGTTCTTTTGCCTTTGACTTGGTTAATTTTGTATATTTTTACTGAAAAAAAAGTTTAAAAGCTAGAAGCAAAAACTATGTGTAGAAACAGTGAGAACAACAGAAAAATTATTTGAAATATAAGTTTTTAATTTAAAATTGAGTTTAGTATATGTTGAAGAAAATATTGGTAAAAATTATGAGAAATCAATGCTTTTAACTAGTAATTTTATTAATGATTTTAATAACATAAATGAAGAGTTTGGAAGCTAAAAGCAGTTTAAGTCTAAGACACTTAATGCAGTTTAAGTCTAAGACAAAGGGCAACAATTTTGCGTCAAACTGTTTCTTATTGTTTCCAGGTAGATATTTTACAATTTTTCAGAATTTTCATAAGATGGAAGCACAAGACTCAAAATATCTAATTGTGTTCATGGAAATAATTTTGCTTTCACCAAAAAAAGTTTTTAAAAATTTGATTTGAAAAAGCTTCTTGTTTAATATTGCTATTAAGTTTATCAAATGAGATTTAAGAATAATTAGCAAAAGGTACATTTAAAATTTTTACTTTTGAAAGATTTTTTAAACTCATGTAACATTTCATACATTTATGTTTCTTTAAATGACATCTAGAAAAAACGAGCTGTTAAGTCGTTAAATTTATTCAAGCATAATAATTTCTCAATTAATTTCTCAAAAAAACATTGAGTTTCGCCACTATAATTTTCTTTTTGAGTTAATTCAGCAAACGAAATCAAGAATTAAACTTATATCTAGAAATCTAATTCAAGCAATAACTGCTTTTGATACAAAACAACCAGTTTGTTTGTTAAAGAATATTTGAATTAAAAAAAAAATAATGATAAATCCATAATGAACGTTATTAATAAATTTATGAATATTTAAAGAGTAACATGTACAAAATGCTAAAGAATTTATTGCATGCATCACAATTTTATTTTTTAATGCGACATTTAAAACTTATTTCCCTTAATGTCATTCAACAACCGGACGTAATATCTAGTAATAAAGAATATTTTTTGATAATTTAAATAATTTTGACAATTTTCTTAATTTGCTAAAGAATAAAATTTTTTTTTTTAAAAAATGTAAAGACAAATTTCAAACTACACTCTATAACAAAAACATCGACGCACACTGCCGAGCCAGATTACAGTGGTGCATGGCTCGATCAGGCTGGAATGATGCCGACTGGGGACGTATAGTCTTTAGCGAATCCCGCTTCCAACTGTGTCCTGACGATCATCGAAGACGTGTTTGGAGACGCACAGGGCTGAGGGGGGATCCTGCCTTCACTATTGCATGCACGCCACCCCGGCCCTCAACAAGGTATTATGGTCTGGGGTGCCATTTCCTTTGACAGCCGGACCTCTTTGGTCGTCATTAGATGTACACTTACTGCACAGTGGTACGTCGACGACATCCTAAGACCTGTTTTGCTACCGTTCCTTTTGCAGCACCCTGGGCTGGTTTTTCAGCACGGCAATGCCAGACTACATACGGCACGTGTTGCTATGAACTGTCTGCAAGCTTGTCAAACTCTTCCTTGGCCTGCCAGATCACCAGATATCTCTCCCATCGAGCATGTTTTCAGATGGGCCACCTATATGTTAATTTGTACTTCAGAATTACGGGTAGAGTAATTTCTGATACGAGATTTTACCTTTCTATCTTCTATTTGGATAAGTTATTTCCTTGCTGCTGATAAAATTAGACATTATTAGTTTGCATACATCAGATATGAAGAAAAAGTTTATTCCATGAATCATACAGTTATACAGAGTGGCAATGACTAGTTAGGAGAAAGTTTTGAGCAAAATATATTTGTTACATCACTTTTTAAACTGATTTTTAGCAATCTCAAAGTCTCATAAGCTCTCAGAGAAAACAAAAAACAAATTTAACCTTCTAATATGATCTAAAGATTCTTAGAATACTTCACGACACGGTTTTTCGATCCTTACAGCACAAGCTACCTTATTCCACAGACTTTTAACCGATGGATTTTTTTTTTGTTTAATATATATTGATCTATTTACTGATTAATGTTAAACAAATGATGCTGATTGAAATCGAACTGTAATGTTTAATATTTGTTGTTAGAAAGAGAAACTTGTTGCTCATTGATCAATGAAAGAGTGATTTGAATTAAAAAACTGTAAGCAATAATGAATGATTTCTGTTAAATACGTTAAAGTTTAACAATAAGAGTATGCTTTATTTTATGTCATTTAAATAGAATAGATTGAAGTAATAAGAAAACACTAATAAAAATACAAACAAAACTAATAAAGGATGAGTCTAAAATTGATAAAGAAATAAAAAGAGTTTAATTTTTTAAATTTAATTTCCATTAAAGAACTTTTTATATATTTCTAATAGAGAGATTTGAACTATACTTAGTACTGAAATACTTAAAATAAGGAGTTATACTTCATTTTTAAAACATAAACGTTAGTTTTAGAAAAAATTATTTTGAGGAAAAAATAAAGCTTATAATGATAAATTCTGAAATGAAAATTCCCCTTGCGACACTAACACGGTTTATTATGAAAATATTTATTCTCATAACTGAAAAATAAATAAATGAATATTTATTTTTCAGCAAGATGAAAATTGCTACTTATATGAAAGGGTACTTTTAAAACACTTTCCTTCCAACGTTTTTTTTCTCTTCACGTTGTTACGCCAAAAAGAAATACACATTTATACTTTAAAACGGAAATTTGGTTAATATTAAATGAATATAGAAGTCAAAACTTTGAAAAGACTTTTTCATAAAAACGTTGATTTTCGACAATAATCCATAATAACGTAAAAATTGCTTAGGTTTAAAAAGTTTTTCTTCTCTTTAGTACTTTCAAATGTGCATAAATGTCGGCAGTTTGTTTAGTTTTTTAAGTGAAAAACACTTTAACTTTACGATGCGTAAAAATTTCCTAATCAAAAAAAGCGAGCTCCTCCAAAGCAAGCCGACAAGTATTTCTGAAAAAGTAACAAGAAAAGCTTTTTGGAAATGCTGTGACTTTATTTTTGCGCTTTATATCTGAATGCGAATTGCAGTTACTTCAAACTGATTACTCAAATTGGAAACGAGAGTAAAATGTTTTTATTTCATTTTATTTTATTATAAGAACTGTATGAATACTCGTTTTGCCTTATTAAAATTTTGCGTGAATATATATTTCTTACACTTGATATATCCATAAACGAAATATTTACATCTTCAAACATGGAAAACCATATTTTCTTTTTAATGCATATAAATTTCTCGTTGGAACGATAAATATGTTATTTTTTAACGGTTCATTCAATTTAAATTAGATTTCAATTGCTTCAAAATCTTTTCACTCCTTAATTTGAAACCTTAAACCAAATTTATATTGAAGAAAAAGTTATATTTTAAATGGTAGAGTGATTTTATTTTTTTTAAAAGCGTTTATTTTCCTTCCATATTTTAAATAGCTGATGAAGATTTTAAAGCTGCATTGTTAGAAATTTTTTGTTTATCTTTTTAAATCGCCACTTATTTAATTGTTATTTTACCATATTCAAACAAAACAGTCTAATGAAAAAGTAAAGCCTTCCTGCCACAGCCCGAGTGGGCCAGGGAGGTTAAGGCTTCTCAATTGCGTGACCCACGGCATGATTGTGTCAATGTGGTCAGCATTGTGCTCAGGCCGCCTTTATTTCCCAGACAATCCGGTACCCATCGATCTGAAGTAATCTAATAATCATAAGAAAATTGATATTAAAACTGTTAAACGTGAGAAAAAACATTTATTGATTAGTTTTAGGTAATACGGTGTAACAAACAGAAATCTATCCGCGCTAAGTAGGCCTAATGAAGACATTTTGTTTGATACAGCTGCGTATTTACTGTAGCTGAAAGGGCTAATCGTAACAGGTGTAACAAACAGAAATCTATCCGCGCTAAGTAGGCCTAATGAAGACATTTTGTTTGATACAGCTGCGTATTGACTGTAGCTGAAAGGGCTAATCGTAACAGGTGTAACAAACAGAAATCTATCCGCGCTAAGTAGGCCTAATGAAGACATTTTGTTTGATACAGCTGCGTATTGACTGTGGCTGAAAGGGCTAATCGTAACAGGTGTAACAAACAGAAATCTATCCGCGCTAAGTAGGCCTAATGAAGACATTTTGTTTGATACAGCTGCGTATTTACTGTAGCTGAAAGGGCTAATCGTAACAGGTGTAACAAACAGAAATCTATCCGCGCTAAGTAGGCCTAATGAAGACATTTTGTTTGATACAGCTGCGTATTTACTGTAGCTGAAAGGGCTAATCGTAACAGGTGTAACAAACAGAAATCTATCCGCGCTAAGTAGGCCTAATGAAGACATTTTGTTTGATACAGCTGCGTATTTAATGTAGCTGAAAGGGCTAATCGTAACAGGTGTAACAAACAGAAATCTATCCGCGCTAAGTAGGCCTAATGAAGACATTTTGTTTGATACAGCTGCGTATTGACTGTAGCTGAAAGGGCTAATCGTAACAGGTGTAACAAACAGAAATCTATCCGCGCTAAGTAGGCCTAATGAAGACATTTTGTTTGATACAGCTGCGTATTGACTGTAGCTGAAAGGGCTAATCGTAACAGGTGTAACAAACAGAAATCTATCCGCGCTAAGTAGGCCTAATGAAGACATTTTGTTTGATACAGCTGCGTATTGACTGTAGCTGAAAGGGCTAATCGTAACAGGTGTAACAAACAGAAATCTATCCGCGCTAAGTAGGCCTAATGAAGACATTTTGTTTGATACAGCTGCGTATTTACTGTAGCTGAAAGGGCTAATCGTAACAGGTGTAACAAACAGAAATCTATCCGCGCTAAGTAGGCCTAATGAAGACATTTTGTTTGATACAGCTGCGTATTTACTGTAGCTGAAAGGGCTAATCGTAACAGGTGTAACAAACAGAAATCTATCCGCGCTAAGTAGGCATAATGAAGACATTTTGTTTGATACAGCTGCGTATTGACTGTAGCTGAAAGGGCTAATCGTAACAGGTGTAACAAACAGAAATCTATCCGCGCTAAGTAGGCCTAATGAAGACATTTTGTTTGATACAGCTGCGTATTTACTGTAGCTGAAAGGGCTAATCGTAACAGGTGTAACAAACAGAAATCTATCCGCGCTAAGTTGGCCTAATGAAGACATTTTGTTTGATACAGCTGCGTATTTACTGTAGCTGAAAGGGCTAATCGATCAATCTCATGACCAAGCATTCGAATCCCAGCTTTGATACTACAATAATTCTTCTACTCCTTAATGGATGAAGAGTTTCTAACATCCTGCACTCTTCAATCAGTGATCCATACTATTAGAATGAGAAAACACCATACACGCATAATTGGTGTAGTACCCACAGGGTTTTAAGGTTTAGAAACTATGCTAGTTGTAAATGATTACAAAGCCGTATAGTGTCGTATTTACGGTTTTTTAAACGTAACATTTGTAAATGGTTTTAAAACCGTAAAGAAAGTTCCCAACTAAACATTTTATGGTTAATCGCATGGCTAGACTGCTGACGGTTATTTTACCATAATTTCAAAATAAAAATTCAGACAGTGTGAAATAATTAATGAAAAGTAAAATAAAATGCTACATCATTGTAAGCATTGTTTTTTTTACACTCAATATATCAAACAGATCATAGATTTATAAACAGTCCATGATGTGAATGAGTTTCAAAATAATAATAATTTGAACACAACAGAACAAAACTATTTTAGAAGGTTTTGATAGTTCAATTAGCTTTAAATTAAAAAAAAAAAAGATTTTAAGTGAGACTTAAGTCTTCTGTTTTTTAAGTTAAATAAAACAAAATTAGCTTTTTATTGAAAATATTAATCAGTTTTTATGATAATATTTACCAGCCTAAAGAAGAAGTTGAATTGCGTCTTCATATACCATAAAATGGTAATATTTGTATTTCCATTTCGTGTATTCTCATTGGATAGAAAAATCACATGATGTGATAATGTTTTGGTCATTATCATATTTATAGTTAAAATGAATTTAACTTTTTTATTGTTCCAGTTAGTTTATAACGTTTATAAAGATCAAATTTGCTTTAAAAATGGCTGACTTACTCATATTTGTCATCTTCTGTTTACAATTAACCCTTAAAAGCTCTAAACATACCCCATGATTTATCCATCATTTATGTAACACGCGTATAAAAATCTTGCATGGATAGAATAGCGCATTGACAAAATTTTGCCTGGATCTAAAACAGTGGTTTACAACTGGCGGCCCGGGGGCCGCATCCGGCCCGCGAAGACTTTTTTTGTGGCCCGCGATCTAAAATATATTAGTTGTCATTTTTTTTCGGACAATTTTCGTACAAAATCTGTATGGGTTTAAAATACTTTTCTCGTTACTAAAAACCCAATTTCTTCGTTTCTGTGAAATTTACCATACTCACGGTGCAAAAAAATTTATTTCTAAGGTTTTGCATCCAAGAAAATATTTATTCAATTACAAAAATAATCGTGTATGTTGCTCTTTTTTATTTGATTTTTTTTTGTACTTTGTGAATATAATTTAGAATGTGTGCATCAGAAATTTTCCCGAAGAAATTCTCCGATTTAACTTTTTGAAACCATAAAATATTTACACACACATTTGTAAATTTTAAATGTAAGTATCTATTCTCTGGTGGCTGCAGCAGACAAACCGCAATTTTCTCATTTAACATTTTGTGTGCTACTATGTAAGTTTTAATACCAATCTTTTTGAAGTTTTACATCTTAACAATTAGATATCTGTTGCACATTAATTGTTTAATACATAGGTGCACATTAAAGTTATTTTGGCCTGAATTTTTTAATATGCAATTAAATATTTTTAAAAATCTAGTTCTTATTTTAATTTGTAATTCAATACTTTTGTTTTGTACAACTTGGTAAAAATCTGACAGAAAGATTTAATGTTCCTTCAAACATAAGGGAGTCCTACATAAAATTTTGATGAAGTTGCGGATCGCCATTTGATTTGTGTTTTCAATTGTGGACCCCGGTCTCATGTAAGTTGGAAACCTCTGATCTAAAACATTTATATCACATAAAATTTGCGATATTTATTCATAGTTATGGTTAATTTTAAGTGGATTTTAATTCATGTTCGCTTAAAACAATCTGATGTATTGCGCACATTTGTTAGCTGCCTCTGTATATTTGTATCCCAAATTGTCCGATGACTTTATTTCAAAATAAAAGTTATTTATTGGTTACATTTCAAACAGATAATATTTTAGCAAGGAAAATGTATTTTAAGATTGTGACTATCCGTCAAATGATAACGCAATTGGCCTTCTTAATGATAATGCAGTTGATTTTTCTAAATATCTAAAAGAAAGGATTTTCTTGTTTTTAAAAAATCTTTAATGGAAATTGATTATTCTCATGAAAATTAAACAAAAATTTTTCAATTTAATTTTACGGAAAAAATTATGAATTTAATAATTAATTTAAATTTATATGAAAGTAAAAGCCGATTTTTAAAAGCCTGTTTTCATTTAAGAGAGTCGAGGAGGTTAAGGCTACAAAACATGGAAGGCAATGACATGATTGGGGCAATATGGCCTTGAAGTCTTGAATTTATCACCTTCACTATCCTGCACCGTGAGACATTTTCACGTATCTGAACACCAAAAATGATGGCAATAACTTTACACCAAATCTGAAGATAGTTCTTCGTGTAGAGAAACCTTCTACACTACTTGGTGTAAAGAAGTCGTCACCATATTTGTTTGTCTTTAATTTACATTTACAGTAAGATATGATACATATAAGAATCAGAGAAGTTACTTTTTACGATACAATCTGAATACAAATCATAGATTTAGGATACATACATGCAATATTTCTTAAAATAAAATTAGTTTGTTAATCACACACAGTGCAGTTAATATTAATTTGTCAATATAAATTAATACAAATTAATATAATAATATTAATTTAGATTAATTACAGTTAATATAAATTAATATTATTAATATTAATTTGTACAGAACCGAAGTTAAACATCATTAAATAATTTTTTGCAATTGATAAATTCAGGTAAATATTATGAGACTAAAATTAAAGCATGCGTTCATTTTATAAATGCTTATATGAGTGGTTTGTCAAATCAATCCGAAATAAAGATTGGAATTATTTGGGAAATAATCGACAGCAATCAATATTTTTTACCAATCAGGAAAGAGGATTGAAACTTACTTGGTATTTAATAAGCTATGGCGAGTGAGTCAATTGAATAGCGTTTATACATAGTTTGTCTAAGAATATTTAACTTGAATATAATAGTTTGCTTAATATGTTTTTTGAGTTTTTCAACACTGAATTCGGATTGGTAATATACCGTAATTTTTACAGTGGAGTGAAGTTCTAACCATTGATCTGAAACTGAGTGGGCTTTAAGCCACTGTCGGGGATTGAACCTTATTCCTTCAAAGTAATCATTAACCATTGTAACATCGTAGCTCAATTTAAACTGTAAAATTTGTGATTATTTAAGAAAAAAATTTTTAGTGTAGAGGTTCTGGATTATTTTTTTATATAAGAATTTTTTTTTATAGAAGTGCACCAGCATATAAACTTATAAATTTACATTTAATGCTTAATAGTATAAAATATCTATATACATGTTATAAAAAAACCAAGGAAACTGAGATATATTGAATTATTTAAATGTCAGAAAACATTACGAACAAACTTTTATAAAATATTAAGTTTCTTTTTATACCAAAAAAAAAAGAAAAAAAAGAAGAAGAAACGTATTCTAACGTCAATAACTGCTTGAATAATAGTTGAAAAACACCAGACTTGAGTTTTTTGCTTCTATGAAACCATTAAGACTCTTCAAATAAATAAATGGATCAAATGAAAGCTTTGCATGCATTCAAAAAAACAACAAAGTACTCTTTTGTTGCACGCGGTCATATTTTTTCGAGAATATTCTCAATCAAGAAAAGTTCCGGCAATATTGTCGCCGCTTTACTCTGTTGGGATTTAGGTTTTCGATTTAGAGATATTTTTATTTGGAAGTTTATATTTTCATATCCTTGTTTTATTTGTGAGCATTACAGAATACAAACAGCATTTTCATCTTTCAAGAGTATTATTACCGAAACTATAAATTCTTTTCGATGTTCCAATTTCATTCCTCTTTTATTTGAGTGTATTTCAAAATTTGTATTCTTTTGATTTTCAACCAACGATGAAGAAACTCATTCATTTTTGTTCGATGTTAAGAATGAATATAATACACCATTTTTTTCTCGTCATGCAAATAAAAAATAAATTTTCTTCACTTTAAAATACTCTTTCAAATGCGATGAAATTTTTATTTTCCTAAAATTTTATCAAGTAGTGTCGTACATTGTAAAATGAATCAAGAATTATTTACCAACCCATCCCTTACTGATCAAAAATAAGTCTATGGAAATTCATATTAAAAAACCCCTTTTTACCAGATAGAATTTAAATTCAAATGTAGCATGCATATAGTAAATATTAGAACTCCACAAATTTTGAGAATTTCTTTCTACATTAAGAAAATGCAAGAATGTACCACCGACGCTGTTTTGGATGGGTGTTTCACTACATTTTTATGCGTCACATTTTCATACTTTACGTTACATTTTCATACTTAACATTGCATTTTGTTTCGACACGCACAATTAGTAAAACTTAAGATTTTAAAATTACGATGATGTAAAGAAATATGTATAAGGAAAACGATGAAATAAAAAAAATTAAAATTCTATAGTTAGTTGGAGATTTATCATCTGTTATAGTAAAAAATACCATGCAGATCCCTCTTCAAGCCATAAAAATTCATATACAGAATTTAAATATGATACGCTTAATATAACTATTTTTTATTAAGGAACACTTGAGTCTTTTTTGAAATTCTAATTTGTTCGAAAGATTTTGTAATTTTATTTGCTTTTTTCGTGATTTGTTTTATACCTTCTTTGCTTTACTTAACATTTAGTTGTGTTGTGCAAAAATTATAAGACTTATATACTTGAAATTAAGGAGGTTTACTAGAAAGTTGTGAGGGAATATGGCAAAATTAAAACCCGAAATTAACATTTCATGATTAGTTTGAGTATCATCAACTGTTAAATAGCATTTGGACCACTCCTCATGTCGCAGAAATGCAATTACAGAGTTGAAATTCGACTTGGAAAAAGGCCGTTTATATTTATGAATTTCACTTAAGTTCTTTTTTTTTTTCAATTTCTAATTTGTTCGAAAAGTGCCTTTTTTCTTCGCATTTTTTGCCTTAACTCATGACTATTTATCCGTTTCTGAATAAAAAATTATCTCCCTCAAGATCTTCATTTTATAAGCTCTCACTTGACTTTACGTCGGTTGACTTATGTCGGAGTAAATGTAATTATAATAATAATAAAAACAGTTTAATAGTGAGAGATTAGATACTGCCGGATATAAATTTTAACATTTGAACATTTTTAAAAATATAAAAAGCTCAAGAGAAAGTAAAACTGTTTCCAATTTGAACAGTTTTGTGATATAAGAGTATCATTATAAATTGTTAATAAGTTAAATTATATCTTATTGCGTTGTTTGTATTTATACGTTTAAATTTTGTACAGTTGATTATTTTTAAAATTTAGCCGTCTGCCCATTTTATTGTGATTAACATATTAACAAAATGTGCATTCTAAAAATTCTAATAATTATATATTTTATACAAAAAGGAAACTTTCTTACAGACTTTTAAAGAAACAAAAATAATGATTCAAGCACGGAAATTGTGAAGGAAGCGTACAGGGTTATTAAAAAAGCGTCCTAGTTATTTAAAAAGCGACATCTGAAATAAGAAGCAATTAAATTCACATGCATAAAGTAAAATTTAAGAAAATTTAGATTAGGAAAAACCAATTAAGAAGACAAATTTTAAATTCAAATTTCTCATAAACATAGTAAATATTTCAAAGCCGCAAAATTTGCAAATTTTACTAAGAAAATAACACATATGAGAAGAATTCAATTTAGAAGTATTTAAATTCAAATTTATCATATATACGCAGAATATTATATTTTCGGAAAATTTATAAAAATGTAAATTTAAGGAAGCCCAAATATAAAAAAACAAATTTTAAATTCAAATTTATAACATATATAGTAAATGTATCATTTCCATGGAATTTGTGGTAATGTCAATATGAAAGATTGTGGAAATGTTCATTAACACTTTTGTGTAACACACTTTTTGTGTAAATTTTGATTAAAGAAAAACAAATAAAACAAGACAAAATAATTTACAATGCATAGAGTGTCATTATTTCAAACAATACAAGCAGAATGTTCATATTTTTGATTTTTGCAGCAACAATATCGAAAAATAAAATAATTGGAAAACTAAATATAAAAAAAGATTTCATTTTTTGAATATATAAAATTGTTATTCAACTGGTTGGGAAGAGTTAATTCATTTTTTTGCTAGAGTTTTTTTTTTTTAAATTTTACTCATATAATTATTTACAGAATTTTTTTATTTATAATCTCATAAAATTTAAACGTAAAAGTTTTATACACATTCCTACAAATAATTAATTTTAATCTAAAATGTATATTTAAATTTTTATCTTGATACACTTTTATTCAAAAAATATATAAACAATAAATGAACAAAATGTGATATAAATTTTAAAGTAAGAAGTGAGCACTTTTATCAGGAAAGTCGAAGAATACTGTTAACTTTTTTTTTTTAGTGAGAATATGCATATTTTTACTGTAAATGCAGTAAATCGGTTAACGACTACTGTTTAGACGTTTCTATAAATTGTAATATTGACCCAAAGATAAGTGGACATGTGTGAGAGTGTCAGAAATAGAGTAGTTATAGCAGTCAAAAGAAGAGTTTAAACGAGCTGATGGTCATGTGACCATTTATCAGTTCACGAACTTATTATATACTTTACATCTTGCTAAACATTACTGCATCCAGACGGGACGCATGAATACGGTTTTTTTAAGGAAGAAAGTGAGCGTATTGCTAACACTTATAATGACAATACAAACACTTAGGCAATACAAACACATGGAAAAATGGTGTAAAATTTTTCTGGAGGGTGGGCATCAATGTTGTTCCGCCCAAGACCCGGATATAGCTAGCGCAGTGATGTTCATGAAATTCATTGGAGTTGTTAACGGAATGGCTACAAGTAATCGAAGAGTTATGACATCTGCGCATCTCCCAGAGTAGAAGAACCGCGCAAATACCCATCTGAAATTCAAATTCATACTAGTATTCATTGTTTTGTTGTGGGAGCATTAATTTTTAGAGTAACTTTACATCCATTTTAAAAGCTCTCATGAGAATTGATTAATCAGATTTAATATGGTTGTTTTTCTATGTAACTAGGGATTAGCAGTGATAGTCCTTTTTACATATGAGCAATTTTTATAATAATTTTGGATGCAATCTGTAAAAAAATCTGTAATGTTTCTTTTTTTTTTCTGTTACAATTTTCTTTTATAATGTACTGTACCTGTTGGCAATTTCAATGCCATTTCTTTTTATTTATGTATTGTAATGTAGTATCATGAAAAGTAAAGTAAAGGGTTATTAATTATTTCTTAAAAGTTAGTCTTTCAGTTTTGTTAAACTGTGTTGAGATATTGAACTAAAGTTTCAAAATCACTATGTAAATTTGAGAAATATTTGCAAAACCTACTTTTCTGTTGAACATATTCTCGTTTATAGGAAATATTCTTGTTCCTTTTCACTAAATAAAAAATAACTGTTTTCAAAATATCACTAACATGTCCTCTTACAAAGGCCTACTACTATAAGTGCAAGCTATAAACGTTAAGCCTAAGTTATAAAAAAAACGTATTTAAAATATGTATTATGGAATCTCAGTATTTTCCTTTAGAACTTTTTAGTTAAGAAATTCTGTAAACTATATAAGAAAATAAAATTTTAGAAATTCATATTTCTTTATAAAATGCGTGTACGATTTTTGAAATGTTTTCAATGTTAAAAGACACCTGTCAACAAAAAACCTTCTACCAACAAAATTGTGTTGCTTATTCTTTCCATCAGAGTGGAGAAAAAGGCATATTTTTTGAAATATCAGAAAAAGTTTTCTTTTTTTTTAAAAAAACAAAGCATATATGCTATTATTTAAAGTAAAATGCCGAAAAGAAGTTTTAAATCTCCATATCCAGTAACTTGAGTTCGAAAGTCACATTTATCTATTATTATTATTATTAAAAGGATATATATTTCTACATAATATAAAAAGTCATATTCATTTTTAAAAAGTTTTTATGCAATATTTTTTCAAATATGTTTTTTGAAATTCTTTCTAGGACTAAATCTTAAAAGTAAATTTTTTATAGCAAAATGCTTTAAATTGGCACAAAAAGTTCTCGAGATATTGCAAAATACGCAAAAAGTAATTTTTAAATTAAGGGGTCCACATTTTTAAGCGCTCTCCTGACCAAACTACTGGGACCACATTTTCCAGATTGCAGCTACCCCCTATATTTTGGGGATCTGAAATCAAAATCCATTGAAAAAAAGGCATGTTTATTCAGAGGAAGTACGTTTTTGTGTCTAGTTTCATAACTAGACACAAAAACGCATATTGTCTGCACTAATTAATTAGCATATTTGAGCATCATCCGTAAAAATCTATTTTACCATAAAATTCATTTTTTTCCCGTGAAATAATATACAGTAATTTTTACAGCAATATTTATCTACTTAAAGTGATTCAGTGGTAAACTGCGGTATATCAAATTTTTTCCGTAGCATGTTCCGTTAAAAATGGATTTTAAAGTAAAAAGTACTGGCAACCTGAGTGCCAGTACTTTTTACCTAATTTGATCCTGAATTTTTTACAGTGTAGTCTTTTCATGTCTTCCTGTTACAAAGTAGACCATCGAAGATATTAGACATCATCAAACACAGCAATTACTGATTGAAGTTTCCGCAC
This sequence comes from Parasteatoda lunata, assembly GCA_949128135.1. NCBI lineage: Eukaryota > Metazoa > Arthropoda > Arachnida > Araneae > Theridiidae > Parasteatoda > Parasteatoda lunata. Next base: position 33,609,238 of record OX421975.1, read on the forward strand.
TGCATCTAGATTCTGTGTCTCAGAAACCATATTTAAAGGAACGTTATAGCAATTTCATAAAATTGACCCAGTAAAAAATTTGTTCGAATGTTTGTCGTTCAGGGCTAAACAATACCACATAGCCAGGGAAAAGTTTCTCTAAATTGGCACCTACATCTATATAATTTGATATTTTTTCCATGCTAAAGAAATGTTCTAGATGTAAAGTAAATTTTGACTCTGGATGTCTAAGACTCAAGGAAATGTTCTACTAAAAGGGATTGCACTTGCAACCCAAACATAGTTTTTTTTTATAACCGATACATTCCTTCGACTCCCCTCATACAATTCTTTCCGTGTAAAACTGACTCTATTACATTTACTCCAAATACTAGGTATTCAATAACTATATTGGATATTCCTCTTTTTCGAATACATTTACTTAAACAGAAAAGCAGAATTTTAGCCACTGGAAATGCTACCAACCTAGATTCATTATCTGGATTTCATGTATAGTGGGGTATATATATATATACCCATCGTCACAGGTTAGTGGTAGGTAGTTTTGACACAGTTGATCAAGTACTCGTTAACTCGTCACTACATGACTGTCAAGTCTACGTTTATACATATGTATTATTTTAATGGGTTAAAGTATTTTAGGGGTTAAAGTATTTTAAAAATCACATTTTTGAATCTAAAAAATAACTAGTAAAGCAATCCTTAAAAATAACTTTCCTTGTCCAAAATATTCACAATAGCATATAGATAATTCTAATAAGGAAGGACACCTCTTGAATATTTTTTTAATTTTTTGAATCAATTGTCACATTTGAAACTAATTCCGTACTAAAACGTCGTGTAAGTCAAATTTTCCAAAAATAGACAATTTGGTCAGAATATAAATATTGACGATTCTTCAAAATATCTTTTCTTGACCGAAACGTTAAAAATAGCATTTTCATTAATCCAATAGGGAGGGACACTTCGCGAATTTTTTTAAATTTTCTGATTCTCGTGTCACATTTAAAACTAATTTCGTACCATAATATGAGTGAAAAATTTTCCGAAAATACTTAATTTGGTCAGAAAATAAATATAAATATAAATATAATTAAATTTTTTTTTAAATGATTCCTCAAAAGAAAATATTCATAAAAACGGAAAAGGATTTTCTTCTTCTTCTTTTGGTTTGGTTGCTCGTTAGTTATACTTTTTAATAAATGCATATAGGGGAGTGTCGGGTACCCCCGCCCACTGTCAATTTCATATGTATATAATATTTTTTCAAGTAAATGGTCCGCCGGAAATTAGTTGTTAAATTAAAAAAAGATTATTTTCAAAGTTTCAAGTATTTATGCAGCTGGTTACATGGTAAACAATAGTTGCGAAAATATGTTGAATACAGTAGTCAAATTTTTTAAATTTCTATTTTTTTAGGTTAAACTATTCTTTTTTTGCTTTATTCTTTTTGTATTATTTAATGAGATGATAAAACAATAGAAACATAAAAAAATATTGATTATTACTCAATATTATACAGAAATATAAGCAATACTCCTTAAGTGGGGGGGGCTACCCGACTCTTCCCTACTTACTTTAAATAAGATCAATTTTACTTTTACAGAAGAATATCAATTTCCTCAATCGGTAAAAAAATATTTTTCCTACTTTTTAAGCTTTTACTAAATTAAAAATCTTAAAGTTTATTAAAAACATCAAAAACTATTTTCACATTATAATTAAGTTGCATAATCTATATTATCAAAATATTCTAGTTTTTTTAAACCTTTTAAAAGAAATAGGCTGTCGCTAAATACTCGGAAGATTTTATTGTTTTTTTTTTTAAATTTTTTTAAATGATTCCTCAAAAGAAAATATTCATAAAAAGCCAAGAGAATTTTTTTTCTTTTTTGGTTTAGTTTCCCGTTAGCTACAGTTTTTAATAAACGTATATACATACATTAGATCAATATTGCGTTTACAAAAGGATATCATTTCCCTCAACTCTGTAAAAGAAATATTTTCTCACTTTTTAAGCTTTACAAACTAAAAGAAAAATGCCTTAGGTTGCAGAAAATAATGTTCCCCACCGAATACAAAATAAAAAAAAATGGCGAAAAACGTATCACTATTCATCGAAAAGGAACATTCGTTACATCAAAGTAGTTCGAACGATTTCGCGATAGAGAAATTGCACTTCCAGTCCTGGGATCGAGGCTTAATACACACGTCAGTTATTCTCTCGGCCATTTTGAATTTTTCATGGAATATTTGCTCCCTTTTTTCTTTCTCATTTAGTTCCGCCTCCTTCCGTCTTATGGCCATTATTTGCCGCGATATATGCAAGAAAGTAGACTTCTTTCTTTTCACTTCAAAAAAATGGTATAAAAAAAAAGAAAGAAAGAAAAAAGAAAGAGTGAATCCGGCAGAAAGAAACAGTTTGATTGCCTTTGGGATGAGTTCTCTTTGCAGCGCATCTTCGAATGGTAGATGTTCAGAGTTGAACGAAAATGCCAAGCTCCTTGATCAGACATATTTTCCCACATTGTTCCTAAATTATAGGTGCATCCATTTTTTGAAACGATTTTTTTCTTTCATTTTCCTGTTTTTTCCTTCAAGTTACGAAATTCATTACAAATATTCTGAATTTTAGTATTTAAACATTTATAAAACTGTTTACAGAATATATTATTTACAGAACAAAAATTTTTTGCAAAGAAATTCTAAATCAACTTTGGGGAATCACACATATGGGCCTCATATAAAAACATATATATATATATATATATATATATATATATATATATATATATATATATATATATATATATATATATATATATATATATATATATATATATATATATATATATATATATATATATATATATATATATATATATATATATATATATTTCTGCTTCATAATGTTATTCAAATTCGCATTTGTGACGTAATTTACATGCATTTGGAGACTCCAAACAGTTCTTGAGAACCACACCAGGTGTCAGACCATTAAAGATGATTAAAAGAATATGATCTCTTTAGAAGTCGATGATGGAGGATTCAACGAAAATATACAAATCTGGTATTTTGTTTATTTACTTTGGAGGGTGTATTACATTGCTGGAAAGGTTAATATTATTTTATAGTTTATAAATGAAGTTTGAATATTCAGTTTTTCCATTGTATTGATTAAATGTACCGCAACATATGTCCTCACTTTGGGCATGGGGACACCGATCTTTGAATATACAGGACAAAAATTTCAAAAATAAATTATTGCATCACGATGATGAGGTACTAAATGAGTTTGTAGCATATATAAATATTTTTTTTTAACTCAAATGAAAAAATCATACAAGAGAGGGTTATAAAAATTCTCCGGTATATAAAAATAGTTAATTATATTTGCAAATTTATCCTATCCACATAAAAGTATGTATAGAGTCTCCAGATTAATGCTAGTGCGTGTAAAAAAGCGACGCATGTTTTTTCAAGACGCGGAAAAACGACAAATCTTACCAAACTAAAGCATATAGTCCTACGCTGTGGTAATAAGGCTAACTGATGTTTATCATTTGATGTTTATCACTTCACTTTTCTTTTTAAATTTAATTTATGAAATTCTTTTTAATTGTTAGATTTTTGTATTATTTAAATTCTTTATGATGCTGGATGTTTTTCCATAAGGATGTCTAAAATTGTTGAAAACGAACAATTGACACTTTTTTGTTTATTTGTTTGTTGCTTGTAGTTTTTTAATGGTTATTTCGAAATTATCAAAAACATACACTTAAAAATAATTTTTTTGTGTGTTTAATACACTACATTCATATGCTTTTCATGCACCATTAATCTTTTCAAGTAAATAGAATAATAAATACGGATAAGTGTTATTGCTTGCAGTTACTACATGAACGCATTTTGCTAATTTATAAATTTATTTTATTTTATTTGTTAATAGTAAAATTTGTAATATAACAGAATTTAATGAATTTGTAATCTCTCTCTCAATGTTTCGCTAAACATTTGTAATATCAACCTTTCTAATTTTTTTAAGTTAAAAGAGTTTCTGCTGTGATTAAATCAGAAAAGAAACTTTAGAAAATGCGTGCAATGGTGTCAAATACGTTGGCAAAATACACTTTTAGAACGCGTTTCTATAAATCATAAAAGTTTAAAATCAATAAAAGGTAATTGAAATAATTGAATTGCTTGCAGTTACTACATGAACGCTTTTTGCTAATTTATAAATTTATTTTATTTTATTTGTTAATAGTAAAATTTGTAATATAACAGAATTTAATGAATTTGTAATCTCTCTCTCAATGTTTCGCTAAAACTTTGTAATATCAACCTTTCTAATTTTTTTAAGTTAAAAGAGTTTCTGCTGTGATTAAATCAGAAAAGAAACTTTAGAAAATGCATGCAATGGTGTCAAATACGTTGGCAAAATACACTTTTAGAACGCGTTTCTATAAATCATAAAAGTTTAAAATCAATAAAAGGTAATTGAAATAAAAAAAAAAATGTTATGTATTAAAAAGCAAAATTAATAGAGAATAGGTATTTTTTCGTCTGTTAGAACCTCATAAAATTGTCGTACTGTAATTGACACAAATGATGCTTCATCATATTGGTAATAATACTGTTTTAGGGTAACTACTGCCGTTTAAAAAGATACCAAATAAACTAATCTATAATAAGGCACATATAGTTAATTTACTAAAAAGGCACAATTAACGAAGAAAACCCACTTATTCGTTTCGGGCTGCTACTATTGTCACCAATGTTTATTTAGTAATTATGGTAATAGTACTGGTACTGGAAGTACGGTAAGTAATAATGGTATCAGTACAGGAAGTATGGTGATTTGTGCCATTTCAATAGGTGACAAATCGCAGAAATTACTTAAGTAGCTTGTTTTAACCCTTTCGCGACGAGTTTTTTTTTACAACAGAACGATTTTGGTAGCATAAACTATGAGTAGGGCAGCATTATGAACGGTAGTGCCATCTATGTTCTGTGAATGAAAATACGTTCAAAAATATTGGCAGATCTGGTGGGAAAGTCTCCCATTAGACAGAGAAGCGTTTCTGTCCCAAATTTCTTTTTTGAAATTTGCTTGGGACGTATGTGTCCCGTTTGGTGCGAAAGGGTTAAGTCGGACAGCCAGGTCGACCGGTAGGGTAAAGTGATACGAAGCAAAAGGTTGTTAGCCCTGAGGGTACGTGGTTTGAATACACTGTATATCTGTTGCTCATATATTGTATTTCTGCATATTTCCTTTTAATATTAACCTATAATTTTCAATATCGGTTAGATATTCTATTAAAACACAATATACTACCATACCAACGAAAAAAATATCGACAAATTAGGAGGTGCACAATGGGGCATAATATGGTTACCTTGACAAACCGACTTAAAAAGCTTGTAATAAGGTGGAGAACCAGGTGGGCTTGTAGGGTTGAATGGTATGAAGCTACAAACTGCTAGTACCGAGAGTCCATGGTCCATAGTCCATAGTTCGAATGGTCTAGTGGACGCCATTTTTTAAAAATTATATTAAAGGAAAATAATTTTGTTTATTTATTTAATAATATTGTAACGTAAATAAAATAATCCTTTACTTAATATTATTTTTGTAAGTACATATATAATGAAAACGTAAAGGTGTTAAACTTATGACTTTTGTAGTGGAATTAAACTGGATTTATACGTTTACCCACAAGACATTCACACATCTACGTTTTTCAATTTAAAACATAATTCAAATCGAAGACTTTTTGAACGTTAACATATAATAATTTTCGAAATTCAATTATGAAAAAAAGTGTTTTTGTTACACCTACATCTCAATGAAACAATATATGTAATGAATTAAATAATTATTCACAATACTAATGAAGTTGAATAATTATTTCTCATTATTAATCTTTTAAACAAATAAAGTTACTCAATATCTTCTACATTTAATATAAAAATGAAAACTTCTCAAAAATTTTGATATTGATGGAACACGCAGTTCATTTTGAATTTAAGAAATTTATCAATGAAGTAGTAGTTCTAATTTTCTCCAACCATGAAACGTGATATATTATAAAATCACAATACTATTTTTTAAAGAAATTGTGTGCAATACGTTTGCAATAAGAAAAATAGACCGTCTGTTAAATTTTAAGCAATACTTGTTGAGAATTTCAATAAAACTGTTAAAATAAATAAAACCGAGACACTTTTGCAACGATATCAAAAGTAGAAGCGTATCTTAAAATTTTACTGATTTTGCTTCCGTATTTCGAATTTATGTAATTTAATTTAAAATGAAAATTCTCCAGTAAAGATATAAGCAAAATATAATTATTTTTAGAACTTGGCAGAATATGTCTAAGAAAATAACTAAGCAATAAACATACAACAAAATAAGTACAGAGTTTGAAATTGAGTGCGCAAATGTAATATTTTGTTTCTTAAGTTTGTATCAAAATGCCATTTTTGAAAACTAAAAAATTCATACATTTTAACTATAACAATTGAGTTATCGTTATTTTTGTTTCGTTATTTCTAGTTTATGTAAGATTTATTATTTTTCTATTCTTGAAGAAACTGCAAGTATTTATTAAAACTGATTATGTTCTCAACTATTTCGTAAGAGTAAAATTCGCTTAATTTGTAAAAATTGTCGTCTGTACACCATATTTAAAAGAGAAACAAAAGGATTTTATTATTTCATAAGATATAATAAAAAATGCGAAGTTTAATTACAAATATTAAAGTTACTGAAAGGAGAAGATAACTTAAGAAATTTTGAATGTGCATTGCGCAAAAAATAAATGGACCACCCTGAATAACTTTTGATCTAATAATCTGATCTTCACGTTCTAGATATATGATCAAGATTCAAGAGGGTGATCTCAAAAATGCTAATTAATTAGCGCAAACGATATAGTAAATAGCGAAATTTGACACAAAAATGAACTTTTTCTGAATAAACATAATTTTTTTAGGCGGATTAGGATGTCTGATCGCAATCTGAGAAATATGGACCCATAATTTCGTCAGGAGAGAAATCCAAAGTTTGGACCCTTAATGTTAATTTTACTTTTTGAATTACTTCCGGGGCTGGAAGATTTCCACTTCCGAGGTATCCAGTAAGACTAAAATATGTTGTTAAAATGATTAGGCAATGTAAATTGATACCAATTACAATTCTTAAAAAACCGTATTCTTATTTGTTTTAACCTTATAAAAGCAATTACATATGACTATAGCAATCCAAGATCTCATAGTAAAATTTTTCCAATTCCGAAAAATAAACAGGTTAAATTTATTGTTTCAGAAGAAAAAAATAGATACACAAAATAAAACTTATTTTGTGATGATGTATCAATTTTCCAGTAACTGGTCGACACTTAATTGGAATCGGATATTTTTTTGGGTACGGAGGGACATTTATTTTCTACAAAGAAACATTTTGATAAGTATTCAACTTGAAGTCTTTTGAATTCGTAACTAGAAATACAATATTTTTCGTTTAAATTGAAGTAGTTAGGGATAGAACTATAGTTTAGCTTTTACGCATTTAGATTTACGTATATATGTTTTATTTGCCTAACAATAACGATTTCACAATTGGATTGCAAAAGACTTTATAATATTTCCAGAAGCAAATAATTAAAAACTTTATACTTAAATCAATAAAAGTTGTTTATTTTGAAGTATTGAAAACACTTGAAATTTCACATAAAATAGCTTACATATATTAAGAAAAAAGATTTTGTTTTGAATTAAAAGCTTTGAATTAAATTATTGCGGTAATGAGATTTCTGGTAAGAGCCCCCATAATTCTGGTTAATAAAATCAGTCAAAATGCATATTTTTTTGTTATTTTTTTCGTTCATGTGGTAACTGCTTACCGGAAATTCTGGTTTTCAAAATTATAATTCTTAATTTTCCACATTTACTAAGACACAAAAACTGAAACGATAATTTAATCGAATAAATGGTATTTATTTTATGCTCTGAGGTACCATAATAAAATTACCAATCTTTATCACCTTTAGCAAATTTTATTACATTTATAAAGCCATATTTCATTGTTAATTTCACCGAATTACCAAGCTTTTTGGTATACCCATACAGCCCCATAACACGGTAAATTGTAACATATTGTGGCAGTTTCAACTATCCTTTTTTCTCAGTATATAATCAATATTTTTGTCATAAATGAATTTCTGTATTAAAATTTTTGTTACAAGAAAAATTTTAATTTGAAAATTAAATTAATTTCACTAGGTAACGGATAGATGTTGAGTTCGATACTAAATATCTTAAAATATTTTTGTTGATTGCTACTTAAAATGTGGAGCTTAATTTTAAAATTAAAGTTCAGTACTGACGTATGTTTGTCTTGGTACTTATTTTTTTTAGCTTATTGAGTTTGGATTTAAAATAAAAGTTTGCATGATAAAAATTTGCCAGAAGAAAATTTCTTATGAGTATTTGTTGCTTAAATTCACAAAAAAGCTTTAAATTAAATTAAATGCTTGGTCAACAACTAGTTTCAAAGTTAAAAACAGGATTTCTGATAAAAAAAATGAGAAATAAATATTTTCAAACGCACATATTAATTATTAACATGTAACTTGATCGAGCCTTAATTTTAACCAAAATATTTAGTATATGGTCTCGGTTATTTAAATTCTTTGTCTTCTAAGCTGGTATCAGGTAAAAAAAAGTTTATTAAAGTTATATCGAGTACTGCAACAGAAAACAAAATCATTTCGAAATAATTATTTACCAATATTTTTTTTTAGGCTAGCTTCACTTTTCTTCATTTTTTGAAGGGAATGGAGAAAATATTAAAGATTAGCCCGAAAATAGACAGATTAGCCCGTTCGGCTGTATGCACCTATCTGCAAGGATTTAAGTGCTTTCATTAGGGGAGCCTAGTTAGTGCAATAAAATTCTAGTCATATCACCCTATTGTGTGGAATCCGTTAATAAACAGTTTTTATCACAATTAACAGTTTGAATACCGTCTTATTTATGGTTATTTTACTGTTTTGTTAGAATATGGTAAAATAACAATTGAATAAAGTGTTATTAAACTATTTTTTCCGAGAAATTTTTACAGTGTAAAACAATGTTTTTCTTACCACAGAAAAGATGAAAACTCAAAATAATTTTCAATTTTCTTATGCTTTTAACATTCTGTTTACAAGGAAATTAGTTTCTATCTGCACTTGTAAATTTTGATTAATTAAATATTAAATCTTGGTTTTTAGTTACTTTTTGGGTGATATTATGCCATTTTTGGGAATTAAGGAAGCATCTTAAGTTACATTAAGAACAACACGAATGCTGTTTCAGTGGCTGAAATTTGATGAAAGGCAGATTAAAATTGATTGAGTAATCAAGTGAGTCGTTTTAAATTGTTCATCTCATCTAAAAAAGAAGTCTTATATATGCCATTTTTTTAATAATATTTTTTAACTATTGAAAAATTGTTTTTAAACTATTAAAAATGCATAAAAAAAATTCTATTATTCTTTTTTTAAAATGTGATGCTATAATATTTCATACTCTCAATTTAATTCATAGAATAAGAGGGAAAAATAAAACAAAAAACACATGCATTCACGTAGACAATTACAGTGGAAGGAATAAATCCTATTTTTTAAAACAAAACTTTCAAAAGTAATTTTTCCCCCTTCAAATTTGCATTGTTATTACTCCGAAACACAAGAACTCAAAATATCTTTAGGTAATAGTGATTTAAGCAGCGGCTAATAATATAATGTCTAACTGAAAGAAAAGCGAGACAAGAACCCAGACATAAAGTTTTATATTTTACTAGCTTATAGAAATTATAAATTTGAATGATTTAAAATTCAAAAAGTTGTTAGTAATTAGTGAAGTGTTTTTTTGGAATTTTCAGCAAAGGTTTTTAATTAATAAAGTTTTTTAAACTTTCTTATTTATAATTTAAATGCTTAAGAAAATACAACGGTGTGCCAAATTTTATTCAAAAAGGATGTTTTTAACTCAAAGTATCCCTTAGCATCGTTTCCAAATTGGTACTTAACAAGTTCCTTTTTTTAATTGACCTTAGATACATTTGATCCTAAAAAATAGGTTTCTAAAACTAAAAAAAGTGAATTTAGTGTAGAAACACAGTAGGTTATAGAAAATGTTTCCTAGAAATCAAAGTTTTATTTCTAAATATTATTGGAAAAATAGAAAACATGTACATAAAAGTAGATGGTTGTGGAAAATATTTTCTAAAAATTCGAGTTTTATTTCCTAAATGTTGATGAAAAAAAATCGAAAATATTTATAGAAAAATTGAATAATCAAAGCTTCCAATTTATTGGGGATATTGTTGGCGGTTCAATGTTGATTATTTAAACAATAAATGTCAAAGGCTTGAGTTAGTATAATGACATTTCTCACCTTATCTTAAGATGATATATATACACTAAACTGTTCCTTAGTATTGTTTCCAACTAGGCACTATTCAAGTTTAGAGAAAATGCCCTAGATGATAGCACAATACACAGAAACATCTTAATCTCTTTGTAGACAAACTGTGTTCTTCTAAATGTTTTTAATGAAAAAGAAAGAATTAGAAAATGTGGTTTTTATTTAAATTATTTTATTCTGTTTTATGTAATTAAAAAGAAATTGCTTGCGAATAATAAATAAAAAGCTTTTTATTCAAATTTTTCTAGGTATTTCGGGAAAATCTATATATATACATAAACATCAGGTGAATATGGCGGCTAGTATGAACATTCTTATGAGACAGATAAAACCCACTGTATGATCCAGTTTTCTCCCATGAAGATCCAAATTTCTTTAGTTGTCATTAAAAAACAATTAATAAAGGTATTATTTACACGTAAAATATTTTTTAATCTTTAACTAAGAAATATTTCATGATAAAAATATTTCAACGGGAATCTAAAGATATTAACGGTTTATTAACTGTTTATAAACCATATCTAGAGAAATTTTTAAGTTAATTGACAAATATTTACACACAATTATGGAATTCGTTTGGCCAAAGATAATTCCCTACAAAAAAGCCAATTTTAGTGAGTATTTATTATTTTTTATGAAATTAATTTAATAATAATCGAAAAAGCTTGAATTGTAAGGTATAAACTTTTTTACATCATTTTAAAGTATGCAATTTTACATAGAAAAATACAAAGTTTAAAGCGAAATTGGTTCTATAATTCCTGAGAAATTATATTTTATATATATGATTTCTTTAAAATTCGATTTATCAGGAACAATTCGACCAAATTCGATGAACTTTTTTATTTTACCATGTAAATTTACAGGCTTTGAAAAATTTAAAAAACTGCATACCTTACAATTCAAACATTTTGAGACTATCATTAAATAAAATAATAAAGTAATAAGTATTTACTAATATTTAAATTTTGCATGGAATTATCGTTGGATGAATAAACTTAATGATTGTTTGCAAAAAGTTTACAGTTCACTTAGAAAGTTCTCGAGGTATTGCCAAATACGCCTTAAATAATACTAACATTCAGAGAGCCAAACTTTGGATATCTCACCAGACTAAATTATGGGAGCATATTTCCCAGATTGTTGCTACCCACTATACTTTTCGAGGTCAGACATTCAAATCTGTTAAAAAAAGGCATGTTTATTTTAAGAAAATACATTTTTGTGTCTGATTTTAAAATATCGTTAGTTCTATTTAGTTAGCTTATTGGAGGTAACCCTCTTGAACCTTTACAATTGAGACCTAGAACGTGAACATCCGATCCTTTGATCAAAATTTAATCAATGAGGTCTGTTTTTATATCGCCCATTGTACATGATAAGAAAATATACCGTTAAACATACAAAAATACTTCCAACCATACTTAATCACATAACGTGCCCAAAATTTACATTCTTCTCTTTGTAATATATCACTAACCCTCTAAACTCGTTTTTAACTGTTTCTTTCTTTATTTAAAGGCAGCTTGATCTTAATGTATCTTAAATAATGTAAGAGTTGCGTAAGCGCTCATTTCGATTTAAAAAAAGCGTATTATGTATCGTTTGGAATTAAATATTTAAGTTTTTATGGTACATAGCATGAGACTTTCCTTCACTAATGAAATTTTTTATAAAAGACATTGTCTCGTTTAATATCAGTGTAAACTAGTAAAGAATAAGAATTAAGATAAGAAAAAAGAAATGTTTCTTAAAAGTATCTTGTGTTAAAAATACGATTTGTTTACAAAAACACTTAGTATCAAGTAAATGTTAGAATTTGTAACATTCTTTGAAAATTTGCATTTAAGCTTTTGTTTTGCCTTAGAAAGAGAAATGTCGCTGAATTAGGCTTGTGGCCAACACAATTTTGTGCCAAGACAATCAGAAAGTATTTTTTTTCGGACAGAATTAATATTGCAATATTTGATTACAAGAATCAAATTATTCTTAACCAGGTTTTTCCTTGAAATACTAATTTCCCTTTAAATTTTTTATAGGATATCAATGCTTACTGCTATATTCAATTTCATTTTAAATAATCTGAGCACTTTGGAGAAAGTTATAGTTATGACGCATGTATTGCATAAAGGGATTTAAACTTGTTTTTGTATTTTGTAAAAAAAAAAAAAAAATTCTTTGTAAACCTGAAAAGTAGTAAATGGCGACATTTGTCGGTTCAGAAGCCAATCATGTTCGAAACACATGCATGGAGTCGCTTACAGGTATCCAATTAAATATGGTTTCAATCACATAGTGTTAGGCATAATCACTTCACTTTTTTTCAAGTTGCAAGTACCCAATTATAAAATAATAATTTATGATAACTTTTGATGTACAGGCTTAATATTTTTTTGATAAGTATTATTAATTATATACTGTTTTTTATTAATTTCGCAAAACATTTATGATGTTGACCTACAGTGCGCAAAATTACAGAATAACAGAGGACATTTATGACTTTTGACGTAATGATCGGATTATTGACTATTCGATGCACTCGGTTAATTGTCTGAGAAACTGATAATAAGTATGCTTATTAATTTGAGCTAACTTGTAACTAGTAAACTTATAATATAAATTTCCAAAATTTATATACAGAAAAAAAAAGGAAGAATGAAAGACAACACAGCCATCAACAGGATTCAAACCATGGAAACTTGTTTTACAATCCTAAGCACTAATATCTGTATCATCCTGACATATTTTGTAGCTGACTTGAAATTGAAAAAATATGTTAAAAAAATCATGTTTTGATATTCTAGTGGAACAGGCAAAATTGTTATGATCATATATTGTTTCTTTTAGGCCATTTATAAGGCCATACTGAAAGATAATTATTACTAGACCTACACTGAACTTAACTTATGAAATATAAGTTGATTCTATCTGTTTGTCTTCTCCGGGATCATCTTATATAAATTGAATAAATATGTCTAATTTAAATTTTTAAAAAAATCATCATTTACGACATTAATACTAAATGGCGCTACTAAAGCAACATGCCTACGCTGTTGAACTGGTGAACGTGATGAAAAAAATGTTGGTAGATTCGATCTGTTTGTCTCGTCCAGTGAAAAGTGTGATCGTTTATTGTTGTCTTCCTTTTGATTATCCCAACCAAAGAACATAATAAGCATAATTTACCGTAATAATTGAATAGCACCGTTTATCAGGGCATGGAATCTCAATCATAATGGTACTAGCCAGACAAAATATTTGCTCGCCGCTGTATTACGAAAATTATGAACATATTTCCGAAAACTTTAACAAATGTAGTTTAAAGAGCTTTTTTGTGGTCAAATTCATAATAAAATGTAGGAACTGGAAACTGTAGAATAGCAAAAACTTGCTCAACATTCTTCAATATTGACATGGTGAAGAGAACATAAACGTGATTTCTGTCCACACTGCCAACACGAAGTTCATTAAAGAGATTTAGATTAAATTACACGAAGAGTTTCTTTATATCTCCTATCCTCACTTTAAGAATATTTTTCTTTGGTAGGCCAGCCAAAGGTTAAAATCATGCAGAGAAGATAAAATTTTTGGTTAATTCAATATGGCGCATAGCTTTACACATGTTTGTTCTCCTTGTAATTAAAATTGGCCTGTCTCAAGGTCATATTTTCAACCTTTGTCGCATTGGCAACGATGTAACAGGCAGCAACTCAACTTTCCTTATTCACATGGCAGTTAAGGAGTATGTATAACACATAACTGTGCATTATTGTAATAATATAATGATAATATTAAAATAATATTAATGTACTGTACTGCTATGGATGAAAAAAAAAGATTTGTGAATGTCATGTTAACGGAGAAGAGAAAAAGCGTAAACATGAAACGACTATTTTATTTACAAAAAACTATAAATAATCGTCCTCTTAAAGTCTAAATAGGTTATCCTATTTTGTATATTTGCCTATTGCAAACTTAGGAAAAAATATGGTAGTTTGATTTGAAGCATAACATTGGCAAAATTTACTCACCAGCACTAAATATTTGGTCACTAATAGCAAGTTGGTGAGTTGAAATTTCGTACCCTGCCATCGATGGTACATGCATAATTAGTAGTGCAGTCCTTCTGTAATATATTGGTGCATATTATAATAGTACAGAAATACAGTACAGTATATAATAGTTCAGTAATATTTAGGTGAAAAATGTTCTGAATTTTTTTTTTACGGTGAAGAAAGAAAGGGTAAAGAGCAGAACTAAATGAATTCGGATTGTATTAAAAGAACTAAACCCAAAAATTCCTAGGATTTCCAGCATAGAACATTTTTTTTTTAAAAAATAATAATTCCACAAAAGTTTTGCGGTATTGCACAGACGCATTTTCATCAAGAGAATAGAAAATATAATTTATTTTCGAGAAAGCTACAAAGATGATGTGCAGAAAGGGGATACATAGACGGTAAAAGTAAAAAAAAAATGTATTGAATTATGAATTTATTTCCGTCAAAAATTTCTCTCTTCATAACATCATTAGTATTGTTCCGAAGAATAGTAAAAATAAAACAGTTTCATTCTGTACGTTTTCTTTGGGTCTTAACAAATAACTCAATCATTGATTCGAAGAAGACAAAGAATGTGTTTGAAAAGAATATTTCGTTATATTCCTAAAACATTAGAAGGAAAGAATAATCGGAGATAGAAAGATAAAAAAAATAAAACAAAATCTACTGTGTTTGACTATGTAATATTATATTTTATTAGCTATTGTACTGAATATTACTGATATTCTCTCTTACTTATTTCATTTGATTGCATTGAAAAGTTATGTTTACAGGAATTTATATTCGCATAATACTAGTTTCAACTAGAGTAGGTTAAATTTTAAACATTTTTATGACTAATGTTTCTATTCTTGATTTTAAATTTAAATGAACATTAATAACAAGTGCCAAAATTATTTAAATTTCTGTTGTTTTTATCTAATCAAAACAGTTTGAAAGATGTTTGCGCAACTATATGTGCAGTATGCAAAAAAATAAATGAGCCAACTGAAATAACTTTTGATTTAATGATCGGAACTTCACGTTTTCGGACTCAATCTTAATGGTTCGAAGGAGGGACTTTAAATATGCTCATTATTTAGTTCAGGCGACATTTTAAATAACGAAATTAAAAATAAAAAAGTACTTTTTTCTGATAAATATGCTTTCTTTCGACAGATTGAGATTCCTAAAACCCCCAAAATTGAGGGTAGCCGCAATCTCGGAAATATGGTTATAACATTACAGCGGTCCTAAGTTTGGACACCTTAATGTTAACTTTTTGCGTATTTCACCATATCTCGAAAACTTTGAGCGAATTGAAAATTTTTTGCTCATAATTATAGGATTCGCTTATCCTATAATTATCCTATATTATTCGTTATAAGATATAACTTTTAGTAAATATTTTTTATTTTATTTAATAATAGTCGAATAATGTTTGAATCGTAAGGTTCAACATTCTTTACATAATTTTAAAGAATACAATTTTAAATGGCGAAGTGCAAAATTTAAGCGAACTCTGTTGATTAGTTTCTGAGGAAAAATCAAAGTTTAAAAATACGTCTTATTTACACTTAGCGGTAAATTCGTGACTCTACTTATTAAGTGTAGAATTGGGTTTTCTTGGGTACGTGCTCTATGAGATGTCTATAGAATTTTTTGTGGTATCCGAATAAAATTTTTTAATAGTAAAGACCGGACAATTGTTGATATCGATAACGGAACACTTTTTCAATTTTAAACCTGATATGATCAAAGTATATCAACTGTTCAATGATTAAAAATATATTTAATTAAAATTACTTCTCTGATCAAGCTTATTCTTCTTAAAATTCTTCCATATTTTGATTCTTCAATATACGAGTTGAAATACTATTTTAATATTTTTCATAAAAAACTCACAAGATTTAAATAAAATTAGCGGGCCTCACTCCCTAACCGCTGACGTTCCCCTACCTATGAACATTGTTATATAATTTAATTTAGTTTGCTTTGCAAATCTATTTAAAATATGCTTTTAAGCGTAAACTTTTAAGAATTTAAAAATATTTAAAACTAATTGCTCATTAAAAATTAAAATTTATAATCAATAATAAGTTATTGAAATAAAAACTTTAAAATGGAATAAATTGAAGGAAATAGAAAAACTTTAAGAAAAAAAAAACACAATAATTTTGCTTTCAAAAAACATCATCAAAAACATCATGACATGTCTGATGATGATGATGATGATCACTGACGGGCATTTTTGGAGCTCTTTGCTTGGTCGTGCTTGTAGCTCGCTTATTGTAGATTGGTATGTGGGATGAAGTTATAGAAGATGAATAGCTTTAAGGAATTTTATAAATGATTGTAGTCTGTTGTTGTCTGAAGTGTCCATCAGTGATGAAAAGGACAGAGTTCCGACGCCAAGTTGTTTTCGGAGTACAGAGCGCTTTTGACTCAACAATGGGCATATGAGTATTATGTGGTCAATATCAGCAGGAACACCCCACCTACATTTATTGTCTGAGGCAAGGCCAAAGCGGAATAGTTTAGTTTTTGCTGGGTATGTTCTGGTTCGAATTCGAGAAAAGGTTATGTCTTGGTGCCTGCAGGAGAGAGAAAGTCTGTGTTCTTTAGTTATATGGGTCATATGCGAAAAAATCTGCATAGTATTTACTGTTTTTAAAGGCTGCTTGTCTTGTTTGTAGAAACAATTGTTCGCGCGGTATGCGTCTTCTGGTGCAAATTGGTTGTAGAGTTTAGGTTTTATTATCTCCACTTTTGCCATCTGGTCTGCAATTTCATTTCCCAGAATTCCGGAATGACCAGGAACCCCCACTAGTTCTGATTGGCTTGATATTGAAAGCATTTCCAAAGTAGATAGAATGTGATAGATGACTGTTTGTGATGAAGCAGAGGCAGAACCATGAGCTGTGAGTACTGATAGTGAGTCGGCTAAAATTGCAACATGTTGGATGTTTGAGTGACATTTTTGAATCGCCAGTAAGATGACATGTCTCCTACGCATTCTTTGAATGTTAACGTCTCTTCTAACTACCATCAGTGGTTTCTTTTCTTCGAGCACGCTTTTTAATCGTTAAAAAGCGTTACATCAAGACTAATACTCATTTTTTGATGAACTACAATATCAATCATTAAAATTATCATTATCGAACCTGCATAAGTAAGATTTAAGTATAATACAGATCATTTTGTTGATATAAACAATTCCTTTTTAATCATTCACTTCTTCCCAAATTATAGCTCATTAGTTTGTTTCATATTTTAGTTGTCCAAGAAGAAAAAAAAATTCATTCAGAAAAGTCTAAACATATAGGTTTAAGCTTTGATGCTTATGGCAGCTCGCGCACACTTGATATTGATATTTGAATTCTTTGTTACTATTCTTAATAAATCAAAAAAGAAATGAGGAAATGAGAATTTTCTCTGTTGCCGGTAAGATATATATATATATATATATATATATATATATATATCAATGTTAAAGGTTTAACTGTAGCCATCATTGATAGAAAATTCTTCTATGCAATAACATCAGCCCTTAAGTGTAAAACACCTTGATTTTTTTATACTAATTGAGGTAAATTATACCATTAAATCAAAATACCAGTGAAAATGCATCAAAAACAAATGTAGCAGTTATTATTCATGGATATTTTATGAGAAAATGATATTATTTAGATACGTTATTATTATTTTGTTGAATTTATCTAAACTATGCAACTTTATTTTTGTGTCATAAATTTAAAGTAAGAATCTATTATCGATATTTTACTTATCTTTAAATAGCTTTAACAAAAATTACTTTTAATTTGCATTTAAGAATTTATTTTTCAAAACTAAATGGAAAGCTAGTTTTCGAAAGCAAAAAAAAAAAAAAAAAAAAAAAATTATTAATTGAAACTCAGAGATTCATATTTTTTAAATTTTTGTGTCAACATGTTTATATTTCTTTTCTCTAAAACTTTTATTCAGTTACGAACACTGCTTTATGTTTTTTTAATCACAAGTCCAAAGAAGTAATTTAAATTTTCGTTTCATGGATTTAAAGTTTGACTTAACGTGGCTGCATTTTCTTTTTCATGTTCTAATATTTATTTCATGTCAGTGTTTACAAAGCAGCACATAAATTTGTGTTTATTATTTACCTAAAGTAAACTAATGAATTAAATTTTCTAAACAATTTATTTTATTTATAAGCAAAAGTCTAACATTCCTGAACTTGAAATATTATTGATTTTCTAACACTCCATTAATAAAAATGCATTAATTTTATAAAAGAAAAGTTAAATGTTACTGAAAATGCTTTACCAGAACAATTAATCAGATAATGAACTTTGTATATTTTATGAAATTTTTTAACTTACGAATGTAAAATGCAAATCAGCAACGAATAAATGATAATTAATTTTTGAAAAGGTTTTATTTTTTATTTTTGGAAAGGCATGTTGTGCTTTGTTTGCACAATATACCTATCCAAAATTGTTTGTTATTCTTTTAAAAAATATGATTTGTAAAATTTTTCTTTATTCTTTATTTATATATGATAAATGTAAGGTTTATATATATATATATATATATATATATATATATATATATATATATATATATATATATATATATATATATATATATATATATATATATATATATATATATATATATATAAATAACCATTTCTATATCTGAAACACACCTTTAAATTTTCACATGAATCTATTTCGACTAGATACAAAGAATATTGTTTAACCTGCCTTCTAAACTAATTTCAGATAAGTGAATTTTGGGATCGTACAAGCCGAGGAATGGCGGTAACATGGTGGAGTGTGTCTTGCGACACTTTTGTTGCGTGTGACCGATCCTTGTCTTGTTGAAACATGCCTTGCGAGAGCCCTAACATGAAGGGGCAACAAGCGTGGTTGTGGGATGTCACAGTCTTACCACTGAGCTGTTATAGTTTAACAGCATCGCTCCTACAGCTGTTGTAATGGTATTGGGTGCATTTGCATACGATACAAAATTACCCATCACGCCACGCCAGCCTAGAGGTATGTTCTTAAGAACCACATGAGTTGCCTCTCATAGCAGGGTTCCCAGGAGCAGTTTTTAAACAGAACACTGTTCTGACAATCACAGCTCTAATACAACCCTCCCAGGCTTGTTAGATTTTCAGATCTGTCACTGATTGAGCCTATTTGGGATATCTCAGGACACCTAATTGGACAGCTTTCGAGTTTAGTTGAAATAGAGGCGCATTCACAGTCGTTGAGGAACAAGGACTTGTATACCGGACTTGTTAAGGGACTTGTATACCGCAGTACCCGACCATACTCCATCGTTCACGCTAGAGATGGTCCAACAAGATACTAAAACCTCCATTCATTTGTAATCTTCCTGCAATAAATGATCATTTTGTTTTGCTTGATGATTGATCTTTTAATCACTTACTTTTTTTAATCTCTTATATATGTGTATACCAACGTGGTATTTATGCATGTAAAATTTCGTTACATTGTAACAACTCTTTCAATGTACACGAAATTTTATGGCAATGAGTGAATTTTTAAAAAAACTCTTTTTTGGTGTTGCTTATTGTGCTTTTCAATTAATAGTGTAGGGAACAGTCATTTGCAACATGTCCTACCACTTTTTGTCATAGTTACACTTAATGTTACAATTACTCTTTTGTCTAAATCTTTTCTTTTAATTTCTTTTTAAAACCTTTACTTACTCCTAATTTTATAACAGTTTGATTTTATTCTGAGGGAAATTTTCATGTGATTTTTCCTAAATTAAGGGCGCTTTTCTCAATTTAAATATGTTGAATATATTTTTGTCTGACAAAAATTGCACTTTTTTTTCGAAAAGAATCTTAATTTTCTGTTCACCCTTCATTGCTGGTCAACTGTCATTGCACACCCTTCTATCCTCGCCTTTTGTTCTTTGCCATCTTTTGAAAAATGATGTCATTAAAAGTATTTTATGATTTAGTTTTTCTCAAAGTCGCCACTTGTAGGCGTTAAACTTTTTTTCTTCAATAATTTTTTGAGGTTTTCTTAGCCGATCCAAATCATCCACTTTTCAAACTCTTTGCTTCTTGAATCTTAACTGGCTATCGCTTGTCTGGATTCTTCTATCTTAAATACTATGCTTGTATTTGAATACAGTAAGTCATGTAAGTAAGATCATGTATTATTTTCTTAAATCTATGATTTTGATTATTTTTAGTGTATACCTTATTCCCATTCGATTAATCCCATTGGCACCATACCAAGCCTTGTTGACCCTCGCAACATGACAGCTTGCATTGTCGTCCTGGAAGTAACAGGGGTCCACCCCTTAAAACTGCCACAACGTAGGAAGCACATTGTCATCCAAAATAGTGCAGTAAGCATCTTGCATGGGACTTATACCGATGTTGTTCCCTACACGATATATACCGGCGGAGGATGTGACGTATCTCAGGACCACAGATATAGTCATTTGCATTGGTGTCCAAATACTTATTGGTAGATAGTGTACTACAGCTTAGTTGTCACAAGATAAGTAAAATGTATTTGAACTATCATCAGATTAGTTTAAGTAACTGATCATGATTAGTGATTCCTGAGAATGAAAAAAGTAAATATTGTGCTTAAACGATATTATTTGTAATGAGCAATTTCACGTCATAGGGACAATCAGAAATTATAATTTTATACAATGTTTTATTAATGACGGATGATAAAATTTATATGCATTAAAATTTGCTACTGAGATATTTTATGAGCAGACACATATTTATAGATTGTTATTCCGACAAATATGTAAATCAATTTCATGCGTCATGTAAGGGAAACGTTGAAATCCCTCATATTAATTATGTCGATACAGAAAATATGACATGATTTTTTACTTAAGTATTGAATGTAATATTAAATTTTTTAAAATGATGGCACTTGATCTCCCAGAAACAAATAAATAACATTCTCATATAAATAATAGTCACGAGAAAACACCAAACGGGAAAACTGATGTGGCATTCAGTTATTCAATTTAAAAGAAAAGTTGAAAAAATGTTAAATTTGGAAGCAGTTAATCTTTTTTTTTTAAAAAAAGAAGTTGATAATTTCAAAATACAGAAATTTCCTTAAGAAAAACAGGCATAATTGGAAAACATGCTATTTTTATGGATAAATTTTCTATTATCATGGACTAAAAATTTTTTCTCTAATAAATTTTGCTGTTAAAAATAAATATAAAATTTTACCATTACTTTAACTTGATAAGCGATTTCAAAGAGCACCGCAAAATATTTCGATTCAAATTCAGGTTAAAAGTACTGGCATCCAGAGTGCATCAATTGTCAAATATATTTTCACTGTAAAAATTTTATGCTGCAAAACTTCATGCATTTTATATTACGATAATACTTATTTAAATACAGTGCAGTGATTTTACAATAATTATTGCTGTAATAATTACGTTATATAAGTTTTTTTTTGCTTTGTAAAACTTTACCGCACAAATAAATTTTACGGTAAGAATGATTTTTGGGTTCAATTTTACTGTAATTTGATCCGGAATTTTATATAGTATAAAGCATAACATATGAATTGTTTTATTTATTTTAAATCCAGAAAGTCATTTATTTATTTATTATTTTTTTACAATTGAACTTCATATGATTCAGGTGTTCAGGCTTTAGACATTCAGCTTTACGTTTTATTGAAAATATTTTCCCCTTTATTTATTGATGTTTAATAAATTAGCCAATACAAGTTTTTAATTTTATAAAGGTTTAAATTCACATTTTAGATTGGGCTTTCAAAAATAAACCATAATAAAATTAAATTTTCACAATTAAAGATATTAAATTTTTCTTTTATTCCTATAATCTGAATTCTGAATTGCATTTATTCGTTGTTTTACACCTGGTTGTTTTTAATTGAAAACTGGTATAAAAAGCAGCAAATGATTTGAGTGTTCTCTCATAACAAAAACGTTTAAAGGTTCTAGTTTACGGAATCTCTTTTATTCTTTTTTTATTCTTTTATTCTAAAAGTTTATTTTTATTCTCATCCAATTTATTCTCTGCCTAGAATTCTTCTAAGCTCAGAATAATTTGAGAAGAAGTGAAGTGAAGTGGTTTTAAGAAGCGAAATCAATAACTAGGTTGCACATTTTCTAATGGGGATTTCGTTTTGAGAAAAAGAAAAGGTTTTAAAAACCTCAGGGAATATTGTCAGAATGAAAAGAACTTTTGAAAAAGAATGGAAAATCTGGAACTGTGAAACTGAGTTACTACACCTAATATACAAGAAATATTTTCTGTATGAGTCATTTGATTTGAATGATTTTTTTT